>JAKSZP010009344.1:0-168326 GCA_022478985.1 Massospora cicadina | reverse complement strand
CATGAATGCATGACAACTTTAAGTTGCCAAGGATAGGTACATCTCCTGTTGGAAAGTAGCTGGTGCATTACCTAACCCTTGTGGCATATGTGTCTGTTGGAAAAGCCCTTTTGACATGATAAAAGCGTTTTTCTTGTTCCGCCGCAGGTAACTTGATCTGCCAATAGTCAGATATTAAGCCCATTGCAGAGAAGTAACGAGCTCCCCCCAACCAGTCCAACACATCATCAATTTGTGGCAAAGGGTATTAGCCCTTTTTTGTAATGCTGTTGAGCTTGCGGTAGTTTATAACTACCCAATTAGTACCATCCTTCTTTTTGACAATTAGGACAGGGGAAGCCCATTGGCTCTTTGATGGTTCAAGCATTCCTTACTCCAACAGTTTATTGATTTCTGCTGTGACAACTTCTTCCGCTGCTCTAGATTGACGTATCAGTCAAGATCAGATGGGGGGATGATATCCAGTGTCCACTTGATGGATCACTTCTTGGGTGCACCCGCAAATCATGATTGTCAACAGCAAAATCTCTTTGTATTTTTGGAATAAAGCTTCCTCTTGATCCTTCTGATCTTCTGTTAACCCCATTAAGTTTTCATGCGGTACAACTGCCATTACGCCAGGCTGTGTTTCAATGGGCAGACCAAAATTATCCAACATCCCAAACTCATGAATCCTGAGGGCCTCCTCAACTGGAATGAAATTTAGAAATGCAAATTACTTAGTGTCGGCGGATTTGCATTGGTTTATCCTGGAGATTTGATACCAAGACCTCGATCTCCCCATGCCCTGGGAGTATAATGCCAGGGGCCACATGGGGATTAAGCCATGATTGTTAATAGGGCCCAAAGACCTCCCCATATAGCCCAGCAGGCACTTCCACCTCTAACTCAATGCTTATAATTGCTTGATGGCCAGAGGGAATAGATATAAAGCCAGCAGCTTTAAGCGGTAGGCCTTGATGTTCATAAATTTGATGGGGAAGATCCCGAATCTTGCTCTTTAGTCAATGATAGCGGACTGCAAACACTCCATCACTGTACACAAGGTTAATGTGACTCATGTGGACAGGATCATTTGGCATTCCGCTGGAAGTGAAGTAGATTGGGATCCGCTGCCCCAGAATTTCAAATTTCTCTGCTTTCATATCAACAACAGCTCCAAAGTGACACATGAAAAGTGGTCCCAATTAACAGGTCATAATTATTGTTTGTAACAATATAGCCGGGGCTACAATGACAATTGACCCAAACCGCAAGGGTAGCGCGCTGTAAGCTTCTTCAGAGACCATGATTTCTGTGCCTGCGGTCCCATACACCATATGATGCTCCACGTCAGGCTTTAGTGCCAACTTCAACACCAACTTTGTGGATACTAATTTGATTGGGGCACCTATATCAAGTTTTGCATGAACTTGAGTTTTTGCTATGACAGTATCACAGTAAGTACACTCAGAGTAAGATGCATCTGATTGTTTTGAGACATGGACATTTAATGGGTCTTTTTTTAAGGAAGCTCATAATACCCATCCCCACTTTAGGGTATTCTTTAACAATAGCGTCCACAGGGAGGGCCACGCTTACCCTTTAAGAGAAGCGCATCAGCTAATGGATCTGATTCCTCAGTAGAAAGATGATCAAACATTTGACAGGCATAAGGCTTTGTCTTTTCCTGAGAGTTTGCTTCCACCATGTCTGTGAATTGCGTTCATGTCAGAACATTCACCCCTCCAACCAGTTTTTGATATAATAAGGCGTCATCATACTGAGGAACTTCCACTGAAGGTACAGGAATAGGTTCCGGTGGGACGTTTTGGGTCAGAATAGCGGAGGTAGAGAGTCCCATCTCTACTCCGCTCTGACTTTTCCCTGGTGGTACTGTTCCTGCGGTATATACTGGACCCATCAATTGCGACAACTTCTAGCCAGGTGCCCAGAGAAGCCACACAAAAAGCAACCAATTTTATAAGACCTACAGCCTCAATTGTTGTAAAAAGAGCCACCCCAAGGGTTAGACTGGAATCAAACAGTGTAACCTGGCCCCTCCCGATAGGTGAGCTGCTGTTGGCAATTGTATTGGAAGTGAGGCGTGTATTGATGATAAGGCCAGGGGATGCCAAACGGACGCTGAACAGGGAGGGATAATTCCTCCAGATAAGAAAGTCAAGCAGTGGAGGCGTTAGGTTTCCGCTCTTTATTGGGTGGAGGGAAGGTGATGGATAGACGGCGTAGAATTTGGACAAATTTAAGCAATGGTACGTCAACCTCTAAATATGGAACCAATTTATTGAAAAGCTCACGATATGGTTTACACAGCAGAGGTCAATACTATGCATATGTCACCTTCAGTCAAATATCCTGCCCCAATTAACACATGGGCTTCTGCTGAGAATCGATCAGCAAATGCAGTGAGAGGCTCGTTATGTTGAAACCCAATGGTTAAAAATTCAGCCTTTCTTTGCGCCATTTTTAAAGTACCTCCAAACAACCACAGCACAGTATCCTTCACTTTTTGATAGGTAGCAGTACTGTTGGGAAGATAGCAAGTTACTCGGTCGGCGCTTCCAACATCTAAGGTGGACATTAGTAATTTAGCCTTATGCCAATTTGAAGCACCTTCTACTGCAAACTCAAATCATTTAAATAAATGAATGTTCCCATCGCGATCAAATGGAGGCAGCTTATCAATACAACATTCTTGCAGAAACTCATTTTCCATTTAAGCACAGCATCCAAGGCAAGCTTGAGTTTGGCATATTCAACAGTTGCGGTGTGTTGAAAGGATTCCCTAGTGAAGCAAGCTGGATACGACATGATTAGTAACTGAGGAGCGCTTATCAGTTTGTGGTTTGATCAATGGGCCCCCTGTAGTGAGCACTACTGTTATAAAATTGGCGTTATCAACGAGATTCGCCGCAAACAAATTGCACAGGGTTTGACCCACTGAGCAATAGGACCAACAATATGAGGATCGTTGCCCTTAAATCAACAGAATTAAACTTATCAATAAATGTGAAGCACCTGCTCCCACTATACTCTTTTTATTTACTATAGAAACTCCAGCGGCTCTTGTCTGTTCCGTGCACTCTATACTCTTAACAACCTAACCTCCTTGACTATCTCATCCTGCTTGTATTGTAGCAACTTTGGATGGTACCACTTTCATGGCTTAGTAATTTACTTCGCCATATCTCATTGGTTCCTTCAATTATTCATTCATTAACTCACGATTGCCCAATTTGGCCAAATTCCCAATAACCCAATATCGCCTCATTTTAAAGCGCTTGAATTAATCATACTTGTAACTATTTGGTGGACTCCATTCGTTCCACCATATTAACTCAGGGCTTATCATCCAGTCATATTGGAATCATGACAGACAACATATTAATCTACCCTTCAATCCATTAGTAGCATGCCAAAGACTTAAAAGCTGTGATGGCTCCCTCCACAAGGTATGTCTTTGTAAAACCCTAAAAATGTAAATTTTTCTGGTAAAAAGTAATCTTCATGGGGAACCTAGTTCTATAAAATGGATATATAGTCCTACCAAGCAATTATAGGTTATCCAGTATTGACCAACCTCCTTCCCAGAAGCAACTCTGGAGCTTTTTTAGTATGGTAACTTTTCTGAAAAAGTTCTCACGGGCATTTGTTCAGTTGTCTGCGCCCCTTCACATATTGACTGTTAGAAATGCTATTTTCAAATGTATGACTAATCCATCTAGACATTTGGGAGATTAAGCATGTTTTCCTGTCAGCACAGATCCTTTGTCACGCTGACACATTTTAAGCCCTTCATTGTGGCCTGTGATGCCTTGGAAGTCGCAGTGGGTGAAAATGTTATTATAAGAGCACAAAGGGTAGAGCACCCTGTGGCGTCCTTATCCCAGAACTTTACCTCCATGGAACAGGTATGTGTTAAATACAACAAAAATATGGCAGTAGTAGCTTGGTTGCTCAACATTGGTTATATCTTCTCCAGAGGGTGCACCATGATATTACTGTGCACACTAATCATAAGTCTTTGTTGTATTACCAAAAGCCCCAGAAGCTGGACCATTGCACGGCACATATCTACTGGGATCTGTGTAGTTTTCACTTGAAGTATGAGTTCATTAAGTGGTCGCTGAACGTTCTGCCTGGAAGGTGCAAGACGCAACCCTACCATAACTTCATGTCTGGAGGATGAGATTTATGATCTCACCACAGTTGTGCCTCCTCTAAGATCTTACCCTAACTTCAGTCACAGTATCTTGTGCTGATCTGGTCCCAAAGGCATCCATCTTTGCATAGGTCTTGGCAGCCAGAAGATGTTGCACCAAAGGAGTAGAGTTGGTGGTAGATTAAGAGACTGGAAACTGAAATGGCTACGTTATAATTGGCATTTGGGCTTCAAGTTACAACTTCATAAAATTGAATACTTTTTATATTAAAGGATGTGTATGATGACAGCGGCCATCAGATTAAGTTAATAAAGTATAAAATTTATGGTTTTAATTTCAGCAGCTTTTGCAAGCCAGGTATAACAGATTCCCATCAGATTTCTACTCCCATTGTTATAAGCTATACTCAGGAATATTAGGCAATGCATAAGTATTCTGTAAATGATTATAACCATTGGCTTAGATCTCAAGTGGATAGTAAAAATTTAACAATTGTTTTGCGCCAGCTTAGGGGAAGGTAAGATCTTATAAATTATTAAGGGATCTGATTTTCAATCTGAAAAGCTTATATAAATCAATAATAAATGATTCTGGTATTTTTCTAGCAAGTGAGAAGGAACAAATATCGTTATATATCCTAGTCATGGGCCAGGGCGATATAACCGGTGTTAAATTAATCCAATTGATTAATATCTACATATAAGAATGTAAGAGCAAAGGCAAGGTAAACCATAGTTAACTAATTTTGCAGATTGACAATGTCGTCAAGCCCAAGGAATTGAACCCTTAGTATAATCTTCATTTTAGATATTAAGAAATATAAAATATAAATTAAAATTGAATGGTTGGTCAGACTAAATTACAACATTTCCCCCACTTAACCAAAATATTCTAGCACAAAAAGGAGTGTGGGTTATAATATGCTATTGAGAAGAAGGAGCCTTAAGGCCATTACATTATTGCTGAACATTATCATTATTTAATACATTAGCAACTGTCAGCACATAAGCAAAGGTAATAATTTGATACCTTTTCACATACTAAGTAAGAATTGGTGTTCTTCAAAGAGACCTTAATTTCCCCTGGCTATGATAAAAAGCACCAGAGGTGGAAATAGGATCTGCCTTAGATCAACAATTGGAAAGAATGATTTTACCTATAACACCTCAGGTATGGTTAAAACAATATTTGTTTCCTTAAGGGCTTGATGGCTGGAGGCCATAGTAAGCTCATCCAGATTGAAACAGAATGCCATTATATTTAAATTCTTCTTAGTCAAATTAGAGCACTCTTGCAATTTTATACAATAATCCAGGGGGGTGATGCCTCCCTTGTTCATAAGATAAATAGTTATTTTGGTGGGGATGTAGCTCCAGTTGGGATGGGGCTTCACTATCCTCCTGTATTTGAAGCCTTGGAAGTATAACATACACATTATCAACCAGTATATAGTGCAAGCCTGAGGAGAAATTCTTATATCATCATAAAATAAATCAGTAGGGTTGATGCCATTATTTTAATTTAGAGTCATATTTTTTTAATCATTTTCAAGTTGATGTTGTTTTTTATAGCTAAACTCTCAGTTAAAATACCCATGAGGCCCCATTCATCATTAGTTAATGCTTTAGTTTATAAAAGAGGAGTGTTGTTTCTCTAAATATATAGTATCGATCTTAAAGTTGGGTTTGAGGCCATATTTTCTTATAAAATAAGGCACCAATAAATATCTCATAGTTGTCATTAAGTAAAACGCTGGCGGAGCAGACAACAACATATTGCCAAACTGCAAGTCAAGGAGCTATAAGCTTCTAGTGAGGTAGTGACGTTAGGCCCTGAGGCTCCATATTTTTTTAATGAGCAATACTAGGGACAAACCTAAGTTTCTTCATTAGCATTAATAAAACTATGTTGATGGGACCCGCTGTCCACAATTTCCCACACCTTAACATTGTTAATGCTAAGAATAAATTAAAGTTGGTGTGATTATCTGAGCTGGTAATTTTATTAACGTCAAGATTATCTTCTTGACTCATATAAGAAAATAAGCTATTACTCACTTGCAGCTGTGGCGGCTTAATGACCTCTTTTTCTAGAACTATATTTGAAGTTCTGCTGACAAGGCAACGTTCCTTATTGTTGAGGGTTTTTAACATGGATTTTAAAACTTTCAGCGTAAGTAAAATATCTATTTTCTACTCTTTTTAAGGTTTTCCTAAATCCTTATCTTTGGTTGAGGTTAACTGATGAAAACCAAGTTCCTTTTTAAAAAGGCTTTGTATTAGGGGCTAGAATTAAGGTCGCAGCATTGGAGTAGTTTAATATCTTCATTATGGTGTTGTAAGAATACAAAATGGGTAACCTGGCCCAATACAAGTCCTTGTAGGGCTTGCAGGCATGTCATATAGTGATTTGAGCATCATAGTGGCTCAGAACCTTAGCCCCATACAACACCTGGGCTTCATGATAAATCCAGGTCTACAAAGGCTTATAATTCTTCATTGTGGTAAAGTTACTTGATAGGAGACAGTTTTACAAAGAATCACCAGTTCTGCCCCAATTAACTCAGCAATGATGACAATTTTTGCATAGAGATGTGACATGCCAGCTTCAGATTTTTTTTAGCAATTTTAACTCCTGGCTGTAAAGGTCTAACAGATTTGAAACTGTGGCCAGTATGGCCTGGTCATCTGTGGTTCCAATTGGAATCTAAAATAAACACATGAAGATATATATGTTCCCAGGATTATTAAATATGGGCAGATTAACAGGGTTAGCTTGATTACGCTGGGATGAATTCCCAGAGCATTCAATAATAGCTTTAAGGAATGTTGAGCTCCCAAAAGCCACAGCTGCTGCAGCCAAGCTTGTAGCAGCACTAGGAACAGATGGGCATAAGGTACAGTAGTTTAAACATTAATCAAGTGAGCCACAATTAAGGGTGTACTAAATTTAGGGGCAAAATCAGAGAGATGAACCTGGTAATAATATTTGCTACATTTGCATTTGCCTTTTTACCTTCATAACAAAGTTGATTTAACATATTAATAAACACTTGACGCTCTTCCTTGAATTGTTGATAAGCCTGTTATTGTCTTTGGTTGGACTCAACTTGGCGAGCTTTAATTCTCATCTTTCCTGTCAATGGGATAAACCAGGATTATTAAAGTGTTCATCTCTTGATACAGTGCAGTAACAGTGTATACTGACACTTCCTTTAAGTGACAGGCCATAAGGCGAAAGGGACTCAAAGGTCTCCTCATTTCTTATTGGTTAATAAGGATCCAATTGAAATGCATCAAAAAGTAGAGCCATGAGATGAGATCTTGATGAGGCCTCTATTTAGTCTGGTTCATCATACAAAATACTTGGGGTCACCCAACAATTGTTATCAAAAAATTAATCGTGGTGGGTTGACCTTGGGACAAATATACCACACCGAGAATGTTTTCTAGCCAGTACAGGTTTCGAACTAAAAACCTGCACTAGGGGTGGAAGCAGTTTTACCCACTCGGCTAACTACCCTTTTTAATTGTTATCAAATTATGACATTTTTGGTTCTATATTAGAAGATGGTACCAAAAGTGGCCCCTGTAGTGAGCACCAAATGTTATAATTGGCGCTTAAGCATCAATTTACAACTGCACAGGCTGTACTTTTTAATTTAATAAAGGGAACTGTATAAGGACAGTGACACTAAAATTAAATAATAAAGTTTTGTTATTAAAATTCTATTTTCAGCAGCTTTTACATGCTAGTCATATAACAGATCCTCATCAAATTGCTATTCCAATCATTATAAACCATACTCAGGAATATTAGACAGTGCATAATTAATCCTGAAATGGTAGGAACATTGGCCCAAATCTCAAGTGGATAATAAAACTTTAACAGTTGATTTGTGTCAGCTTAGGGGATGGTAAGATATTATAAATTAAAAAGGGATCTGAGTTTACATAGCTGAAAAGCTAAGATAAATCAATAATAAGTGATTCTGGGTATTTTTCTAGCAGATTAGAAAGAATTAATCTCGTTGTATACCTAGTCATGGGCCAGGGCGAGATATTTAATATTAATTTAATCCTACTGATTAATAGCTACATATCATAATGTAATCATGGAGGCAAGGTAATTCATAATAAACTAATTCTACAGATCAACAACGGCATCAAGGCCTAAGGGATAAAAACCTTCATCTAACATAAATTAAATACTATTTGAAAAATATAAAATAAAAATTAAATGGCTGGTTGGACCAAATTACATCAGCCCTTTTATGTACTAAAGACTGTTATAAATTTTTTCATGACAGGATTTGGTTTTACCTTCCCTGAGCACATAGGTTCTTGATAATCGTCACATCCCACCCACAGTGGGCCATCCAGGATCTAAAAAGTGTGCTGACCTTATTAAAAGGGCATGTAATTGGCCTGGGTCCTCTATGGACTTATCAGCTTGGTAGCTTGCTAGCATTACCTCCGCTTGCTCAAGTACAATTGATAAGTGAAGAAGGGACCATTTCACTAACTACAACAAGCAGAAGGTCCCTGGATGTCAGTCTCTCTGGACTTCATCATGGAATTTTTCCTTCCAAAGGTTTGATGCTGTAATTGTAGTCGTGTATAGCTAAACCAAGTTCTTGTTATCATCCCATATCACACAAACATAATGACGCAGGAGACTTCAGCAATATTCTTTAATCATATATTATCCATGTTCAGACTTCCAAAGAAGATAGTGAGCAAATGCGGCCCTCAGTTTAAAGCTAAATTTTGTGATGAATTACTAGAATCCTCATTATCAAGCCCTGCTAATATATGGCATATCACTTCAGTCAGATGGGCAAAATGAGAAGGTTAATAAAATTCTAGAGCCTTAAAAACAGTTTTACTTTTCAGTCTCTCAGGATACCTGGGCCATGTACCTTACCTTGGTGCAATTTGCCTATGGCAATGCACTGCACTCCTCCACCATGTTTCTCTTTTTAAAGACAGCCTGGGATATAAACCTCATCTCAGATTGGTCCACGCCTGGCTTCAGTGGTTCCCTCAGAAGAAACTGCCTTTCCCATATCTGTGATACCAAAAATATCATCCAGGAACACTTGTCAAGAGTCATTAAAATTACAAGAAGTTTGCTGAGTAGAAACGCCTTACAGGCCATGATAACTCAGTAGTCTCTCTCCTATGATGGATACCCACAACCTAGATATGAATGTTCCCTCCAGAAAGCTAGCTAGAAAACGCTCAGGACCTTCAAAGATGATAAGGACTTAGGTAATGGTGCATACCGCACAAAGCTTCTGACACACTGGAAGCACCATAATGCGTTTTATTTCTAAAAACTATCCAATTTTAAAAGGGGAGTGAACCACCTCTTTAGATCCTATCATTTTTGGTTAATCACAAGAGGCAGAAGACGAGACAATGCTGGCCTCAAAAAATCCTGTAGATCCATACAGTACTTTGTAACATGGAAGGTGTACCCCACCTACACAAATAGCTGTGTGAGTGCAAAGGACTGCAAAAACTGTAGGTAATTAGTGGCCGATTTACATAAGTTGCATCTCAAGGCCCCATATTCTCTAAAGAAAATTGCTGTCATCATTGCCATCAAACTCCCCACAAGGTACAAAAACTACGCCATGGTTCATGTACCAGGAGGAGGGAGGTTTACTACTCTGAAAGGAGAGAATAATGTAAGTTTGGAGACCCAGCCTCTCTGCATAGACTGTGAAAAATCTCCTACTGGTGCAAGAGAGAGCCTAGGAATCAGAGAGCCCTAGTCACAATTGAAAGGCCTTTCTCATGTAGTTGATGAGCGGTGGGTCGCTGCTCTGGCCCTTAAGGATCCTCCTTCTATACTTCTATCCTCAACTTCTTCCCCTTTTGGAATGATTGAGGGAGTCCGCAGGGTGGTAGCCCAGATTAAGAGCCGTCAACGTGTCCTAAGTCTCATTCAACCCCCATCTCAGTGCCCCAAACCTCCTTAAATGGACATAAAGTAGCCTAAACTTTGAAAACCTTTAGTAATAGGTAAATTGGATCATGCCACCTGTTATGAGGTTACAGGTTGCATATCCATAATCCAAGCTGCTTAATTGACCATAGGAGTTATGAACATAAACCAATCATTAGGGATGGACATCCATGATTCAAACTGTGAAATCAATTAATCCAATAAAATTTTGGTCAAAATTTTGTTCAATTAAACTACTCCAGTTACTGTTCTGAGATATCCATTGTCAAAGCTAATACAAGTATGTGTTATGAAAGTCTCAATGTGGAGCCCCTACAACTGGATCAGGAGGTTTTCACTTTCCAAAAAAGGTTAATTGACAACCTTGAGCACTCCCACTATGCTTTAAGGGATACATGTCTCACACCGTTGATGAGCGCTGGGCCTGCGCCCTCCCTGAGAAGGTGGCAAGTGTGCCATGTCCCACTGCAGCCCTGCTCTCAAGTCAAAATTACCTCAAAAAGATTTCTCGCATGTTTTGAGAGATTTCTCAACTTTGGGAGCAGGGATTTGGGGACTAGGGCAACCAAACCACACGCAAATCCAGCCCTAAGTTTCTATCAGCCAAGGAGTCACCTGCCATTAACCCCAACCTTACCCGTCTAGAGCGCCCCTCCCCCAAGATGGTCCCAAGACAGATTGGTTGTCAAGGTGAAGAAAAAACAATTACCAAGCCTTGACAACCACTACCATCCTCACCTTCACAACTACCGCCAACTTCAAGTTGCAACTAATCAAACTGATTAGTTGAAGCTTGCAGTCCCACCTCTGAGCTTGTCCTCAGCGCCAATCCTTGTTTTTTGTGGCTTAGCTCCATTTTGGGCTTGAACCCGTTAAAAAATAGAGTCAGGACTCCTCTACAACTCATTTTCGTTTTAGGGCTACAACCTGAAATCAAATTTAAGTCAATTAATCCTAATTTCCAAAATTTATTTTGAATTTAAAATCTGGTTTTAAAACAACCATTGTGGCCTTATTAGAAGGCAGTTAACCCTAATTTGGGTGCGGGAAATTACATTTTCACCGCCCTAAGCATATAAGAAATGGTCTGCCAGCTGGTGGGGCCAGTGCTAGTTGTTTTTCTAGTTTTCCAAAATTAAAATCCAGCTTATTTTTTTAAAATTAAAAACTTTATTCAGTGCTTGCTCTCTCAAAAAATCCACTACAGTGGGTACCCCTAACTTGACCTCCCCCTGGTGGCCTACAGATCACCTCCTGGGCCTGCTCTCTACCCTTGTCTGCAGCTCTGATAGCAACCACCACATGAGTTATCAAGAATTTCACGCCTTGAAGTCTACCCACCTTCCTGAAGTTTCTTCTCTCTCTGATGACCCTGCCAAAGGCCCACAACTGCTAATACTAGGGATGTTGTTACCCTCTCAGCCCCTATTTCACCTGGAGCTTCCCATGCTAAACCTGAATATGCCCTCACAACTACTTTTAGTATGTTTGTGGGGGTTTTTTTGGTATGTTTTTGAACGTGTATTTCTCTCACCTTTCATCTAGATCTTCAATTTATAGATTCATTCAAGTCACTGTGCCCCTGGAATTCTGGGTGCTGACATGGTTGATTGAGAGATGAGTCTGTAGCACAGTCTAACTTCTTCTTAGCTGATTCGCTGGCAATAACATTATCAAGAAACCCTTCCAACACATGCTGCTCTTCCTAAACCAATAAATTGAGAATTCTGAAAAGGAGCACTGCCCCAGCCATTATAGCCGCTCTCTGATCCCCTCCCTTCCCCCAATATTAAAATAACAGCCCTTACTAGGGTCTTTTGTCAGTTCATTTACTATTTTGAGCCGTTTTCAATTTAAGTCCATGTATACCAATTTCTCTCCGCAGACTCCGCCAAGTTTTATTATATTTGTCATTCTTTTCTGTTAATCCAGTGAAGCATGACGCCATCAACATTTTGTCTTTGATTATCACTTAGTTAGCACTCAATCCATCAGTCCACCAGCTCATCATGCCCTAGCTAAAGTCATGAAGAACTATGCCTCCAATCTATGCTTTCAATCCAACACATGTGAGGGCCACCCCCAAACCCAAGAACTTACCAAGTGTCAGACATTTAACTTTGCATACTAAAGATAAGAATGCTGTAGGTCGAGTTCTGCCAAAAAAGAGAAATGTTAGCCATTTGCAATATTCTGATGTTTTTATGGGCTCATTTATTAAAATTAATAATAAAAACGTCGAGGAAATTGGCCAAAAGTCCCTGGCCAATTCTCAGTGGAACCCCGTTAATTGGGGAAACACCAGTTTGAAACCTGTATGGGCACTAATAAAATCAGCTGGTCAAATTACTCCAACCTCACCATGGACTTTGGGGGAATTATTTGAAGGCACTCCCCTGACCCCAATGAAGGCCTTAAATGCACCTGCGCGGGGACCCCCCTTTTATAGGCTTGATGGGGGTCCCCAAAGTGCAAGAAATTTCTTGGGCGGTGATTGCTCAAGTTTATAAAAATGTTACCTCTGAGTACGTTTGGGCCAATCATAATCCCGCTTCCTTCATTCTGCTGCCCTGATGCAAGTTCCCAAACTATGATACGTTGTTCCTGCATATTTCCTAATTTGGACTTGTGCAGGCTATTCTGAACATATTCCCGAATTCCCCCTTGACCTTAAAAATTACTTTAAATACTAGATAGTCGGAGGTCAAGGATCATCATTTTTTCCCTTATCACGTGCTTAATAAAAACATAAAAACCCAATTTATTAGCACTTTATTTATTTATTAAAATTTTTATAAAATCTTTGTGGAATCCAGCAGGCGTCAAGCACAAAGAGAGCACAAATCAGCTGGATTACCACACCCAACAAAGCATTATTGGCTTAGCATGATTCAGCCAATAAGGTAATTTTTAACATGCCAATTTCAGTACACTGTTTGTGAGTGAAGGATGCATGTCAGCCCAACCAAAAAGGGTTTTCAACCTCTAAATTATATGTAGCAACCATCTTTAGGCCATATCCCCAGTTTATATTATTAAACCAATCTGATGGCCTGACAAATTTACTGACCCCATGTGTCAGTTCAATCCAACCTATCAACCACAGAATGATTACTGAGCTCACCCAGCCTATAAGTAATTTAATTTGATTCAACGTGCAGATTTGTTGATTACAATTGCAATTCAGTAATTCAGAGTGAATTTGGTGACTTTCAGCGGCCTGGTGGCAAATCTGAGTTCTTTAGGACTGTTACCAAAGGCTAAAAACTGCAAGACCAGGAGGATTAGTTGTACTCCAATCCTTTCCACTTTGAGAGTTACTTCATCAAGACCATCGGTTGCCCCCATTGCAGCCATTTAGTTTGCTATGAGTGCATTTAGAATATTTTTGAACTTTTACTTCTCTCACAAGAAATCCCAAAATGTCACTCTTGCAAGTTGTTAAAGAGCTGTGCCACATGCATTCTGAGCCTTTCATTGAGTTGTTACACATTGTTAATATTTATAGGTTTTCTGATTATTCTTGGTTAAAAAACCCCTATAAATGTATTAACTGCACAGGTTCATAATTGTGCAATTCTCCATGTTGTTTGTTAGTGAAATATATTCAATCATTAATAGTAAGGAGACTATTATCCATAGTTGAAGTAAAGTACTAAAATTTGGCCCAAAGCTTGGCTAGTATTTCCACTCAAAATGCTTATGATGTCCTTAGTAAGGATTCATTCCCTGGTACCACCTAACTTGATCCACGCTCAGATCCCTGTTTATCGTTTCTCTACGTGACTCCCTGTTGGCAGCAATCTCCCCAGCAATTCAGTTTCTTCTCTGGATCCCCGCTCAGATCCTTACTCTTTATCCTAAAGAGTCTCCCAATTAGAGCACACAGCAATAATTTCCCTGAGAAAAAAATAGAACTCAAAATGGATTCTGATAAAGTATATTAAATAATACTAATTACTAGTTAAAGTCTTTTTTATTAGTGAATTCTTAGTGGAATTTAGACTTAAATTTAAAGCACAACCCTTGGTTGGCACCTCCTTGATAAAATGGCAGCCGTTTCCATTAATTTACCAATCCTCATTTCATCAGCAATGGTCTTCCCCATCCTAGATAAAATTTTGTCATTGGACTTCTTGAGACCTAAAATGGAAAGAGGAGGAAAACGTGTCCCTAACGTTTTCCTTTCAATCCCTGAGAACCAACCATATTTGGCAAGCGACCTGCTTAGGTAATGGGACTTGTTACCCATTAGGCAGGTCACAAACCAACTAATTGATTTGCTAGTTTCAGGTGGCATCACTCACCTCAAAACTTACTTCTTAATTTTCAATCAGTAAGTGATAAAACCTGACTGATCCCAATCAATACACCTGATAGTTAACCAACTATCAGATGACCCTATTTCGTCAGCAACTATGCACATTTAGATCTTAAGCATTTGTCTGGATCAATCCCCCAACTGATCTGACCTGGGCGAATAACCTAAAATCCCCCAAACATTGTTACCCCAAATTAGGGTCAACTGTTATCTAATTCACTTCACTTTAGGGAATTATCCCTAGCGAACCCTGGTAATCTAGTTGGATAGGAATATGGGAAAAAATCCCAACACATCCCCCGCTTGCCTAGATTTCCAGTGAGAAAAGGATCTGGGCAGGAGAACACCATTTCAAACTTGGTCAGATACTTCATTTGTTCATAAGAATTATAATCAGTACTCAACGCTGCTCAGGACGACCTTCAGCGTGCAGCTCTCTTCCTCTTCCTCCTCGCTACTGCCTACTCAGAGCGCTGTCCCCATAACCTTCTATCATGCCGTGCAGATCGATTTACTTGTTACAATATTAATGCAAGGATCCATTTTTCCCCATCAGGGCATAAGTCCCACTGTCATATTCGGGATTCTTGGTCTGGCGTCCATAATTTCCTGATTTTCTCATTGTCCTTGACAGGAGATTCTTGCTGTCAATAATTCATTTTGTGGCTCAATTAAGAATGCTCATTTATGTTCACCATTTTTATTTTCTTGTAATACCTCATGGCTCATGTCATTCTTAATTCTTCTCTAGAGAGCTTATCCCATTAATTTTGAGATTAATTTCTTCCAAAATTAGAGCTTAATTGATCTAAGAGTGAATAATATTGACTATCATATAAGTCTGATATCCCTCCTCTCATCCAGCTCAATTGCTGAATTCTGAGTCATGGTACCAACAGCTCCTCAACATTTTATCTATTCAAGATCTTCAGCTTTTAAAGCAGATGAGTCTGTCTGCATGACAGAACCTTTTATATGGTCCTTCCAGGACTTATACTCCTATCAAGTACCAGTGGATAGTTCTTCCATGAAACTACTGGAAACGACAAAAAACCCCAATGAAACCAAGTTAGTGCTTGTCTTGTTGACTCGTGACCAATCCTTCCTCTGTCATCAATTTCTGAGTTATTTTCAAAACCCTCCTGGATTCAGCTCCCTTCACAGATACTCCTACATTATCGTTGAACCTCCTGAAGCAATGCCCTCCACTCTTGATTGTTTGTTCCTTAATGGATCAGACTTTCTTCTGGAGTTCATCTTCTGACTCAATCAATATTAAAAGCCAGCTGCCTTGGCCACCAAACTAGCCATCGGAAACAGTGTACATTTCAAACTCCCTATTCAGAATTAAGGGCCAAATCACCGAGGCTTAGTCCATAGCTCTGAACTCTTCTGATCTTGAAAACATCCTAGATTGAGCTATTGCAGCCTATGCACTTTGCTTTGCCAGCCAAGTTCTTCAAAGTTGGGCTATGATGCTTCCAGCCTCTCCCAGCTTCCATCACTCTTTCTGCTTCAGCTTCCAAGAAGCTTGTAGTCATCACTTGCAGGTTTCCATTCACTCCTTGCATAATGTTAATATTTTTGCCCATATTCCCAGCTGGCTAGATTACTAGGGATCGCTAAGGGATAATTTCCTGATGCAAGGTGAATTGGATATAAGTTGACCCTGATTTTGGAAGACTAAGTTTGGGGGATTTTAGGTTATTCTCCTGGTTGGATCCATTGAGGATCAATCTGGACAAATGCTTAAGATCTTGTCGGGCAGAGTTGCCAATGAGATGGGGGCATCTGATAGTTGATTAACTATCATGTGTACCAATTGGGATCAGTCAGGTTTCATCAACGACTGATTGGGAATTTAAGGAGTAAGTTGTGAGGTGAGTGATGCCACCTTCAACTAGAAAATCAATCAGTTGGTTTGCGACATTCCTTAATGAGTAACAAGTCCCATTACCTAAGCAGGTTGCTTGCCAAATATGGTTGATTCACTTGGATCAAGAGGAAAACGTTTATGACACGTTTTCCTCCTCTTTCCGTTTTAGGTCTCAAGGATGTCCAATGACAGAATCCTAGCCAGGATGGCAAAGACCACTGATGCTGAGACGAGGATGAGTAATTTAATGGAAACGGCTTCCATTTCATCAAGGAGGTGCCAACCAAGGGTTGGGCGCTGAATTCCCTGCTATAAATTCCCTAAAGAATTCACTAATAAAAATCATTAAATACCAGATCACTTTTACTAGAGTATTAGCTTAGTAAACTTTTATCAGCATCCATTTGTTCTATTCTTTCTCAGGAATACTATTGCTGTGTGCGATAAATTAAGAGACTCTTTAAGATAAAGAGTAAGGATCTGAGCGGGGATCCAGAGAAGAAGCTGAATCAAATTGGGGATTGCTGCTGACAGTGTGTCAAACCAGAAAACCGTAAATGGTGATCTAAGAGTAGATTGAGGTAGGCAATTCATGGGAACAAATCTCTATTTCAATACATCATAAGTATTTTGTGAGGGAATACTGGCTGAGCGTTGAACCAAAATCTAATACTTCCGTTTAAAATATGGTAATAGTTGTCATACTAATATCAAATGATTATATTATCTATTATACAATGTGGAAAATTGCACAAAACCCAAACCTTTGCAATTAATATATTTATAGGGGTTATTGGCTAAAAATAAAATATAAAATATATTCTAGGTGGGTCGACCTTGGAACAAATATACCACACTGAGAATTTTTCTAGCCAGTATAGGTTTTGAACAAAAAACCTGCACTAGGGTGGAAGCAGCTTTACCTGCCTGGCTAACCACCCTTTATTGGCTGAAAATAATTAGATAAACTATAAATTATTACAAAGTGGTGCTCATCACAGGGGATGTAGTTGAGTAGAAGAACTTAGAAGTGATGTCATATAAAGAAAAGGTAAGAAAACTATGGATGAAGTGGCAACCGTTGATCAGAACGACCTGAACTCAGAAGATCATTGAGAATTTGCAGACTTGGAAGAAAGAGTTGCCAGGATGGAGGAAGGGACTAATAATGTTGTGAGTTTCAGGAATGAGTTACTTGGAAAACTAACGTCATTAAAGAAGAAAGAAGGGTACTTAATTTGAGAAGTCTTATTTCTGAAAATGGAGCATGAGCTGGATTGCGTTTGTTTAAGAGCATTCAGCGCTGATATCAAGCAGCTGATTAAACAGGTCGAGGAGTTAAAAACTCGCAAATGTAAATGTGAGCCATATGTGGCAACCAATGCCAAAGAAAGAACTCCCATATGACAATTGGGAAAATGGCAACCCCAATAAAAATGCCGCTTTCTTTTACTGCTATTTCAGAGATGACATCCAAAATCACTCCTCAAGTGAGCCAAGTAGCCAAACCCAAAGAGTTGGCTAGAGAAACCTCAGAGGAATTCAAGGCAACACTAAAAATTGCTGATTTTCCATTGAGATAACGCCCCAGCGATTTTACAATTGTTTGAAATGACAATGTACAGATATGGCGATTGTCAAAAGGCATTGACAGTGGTGAATTTCCTAGATACTGATTAAAAATCTAGTGTTGCCCCACCTGGGGGACAGCTGGTCATATGCAGAGGCCAAAGTGACTATTATGAAGGAATTTGGAAGCCTGACGCACATGTCAAAGCGCAAACAATAGTTTATGGGCATCCAATTCCATAAAGATGAATCTTTAGTAAGCTTCAATGATTGTTTCTACCAGGAATCGCAAATCATGGTCGGAGAAAAGGTGCTGGAGGACTTTAATGCCAGAATTCCATTACAAGTAGCCTTTTGGACCTACCACGATTTGCATTGAATGATGTCTTCCATGTTTGTAGCGGAAATTACTTCCTCTCAGATGGTAGACATTTTGAAAATCTTGGGAGCAGCCTTCGATGCCCCAAACAGAAGTTTTAAATCAAACCCAGTATGAAATTCAAATCCCACAAAGGGGACTGAGAGTTCAAAGGAGATGAACAACTGAACTGTGCCAGGGAATAAGCCCAAAGACTTCAGAAAGATAAATAAGAAGGATGAAGTTTGTTACCAATGTTGAGGAAAGGAACATTTTGCTGTAAATTGTAAGAAGCTAAGGATCAAATCAACGTGGTCTAAGTGAAAGAGTCTGCAGCTGCAAAGGAGTTGGGAAAAGAAACCGCGGCCTAGATGGTGTAAGGTCTAGAGCTACGGAGAAGCCTGATCCTCCTGATATTATGCACAAGGAAATTGACATCAGTGATCTGTTTGTGGATGAAAACGTACAGGATCAACTGTATCAAGAGTTCAATTTGGACGTGAATGTGGTAACAAGATCCAGGGCAAAGAGGATTAACCCTGAGATTTTCAAAGAAGTTGCCTGGCTTACACCCAACAACTGGGAGACAAGATTTGAGCTGCAGATAATCCTGAAGGATTGACCAAAGTTCAATTATATGATGCAAACCTGTCAATCCCCCTCAGCACAATCAAGAAATCGTTTCTTGATTTATTGGCGCAAATCATCTACACCCTTGATTTGGCTAATAACGCCACTATACACTCAGTAAACACTATCTTACAATAAACTGAGAGTATATATAGATATACTAGTGAATTGAGTATGGGTGAGGGTGATTGTCAACAGTGGAGCACCCATTAACATTGTCTCGACCAAACTGGTAAAGAGGATGAAGATCTCGCCTGACTTGGAACACAAGAAGGAGTATGGGACAGCTGGGCCAAATACCACCATCTCCTGTGGAGTGTATAGCGCTTTACCACTGCAATTTGGGTCCTTGGTGGTATCTGCGCCATCAATAGTTTGGCCAACCAGAACAATGACATTCTGATCAGGACAGAATTTCTACACAAGTACAGAGTTAAATGTAACTTCAAGGATAATATGTTGACTATATTGGGTCTGACGTTATCATTGGTATATCAGAAGGATGGTGAAGCTCCGCTGAATAGGAGAAACAACTTCATCAATTTAATATACAATGATGGCATTGTCCCAATTCGTTGCTAATTAGTTGGTTGGAAGCAATGAGAAATGCTGACAGAAATCCTAGAGAACTGGGGAATTCTACTGAGGACCAATAATGAGAAGACCATACTGTTGGGATCCCAGATGATAGTCAACATGGGGTTGACATTGGAGATACCTGAGCTGCTGTATGGGGAGGTTGGAAGCCCCTGGAAGAAGTCCAGAGTAGAGCCTTAGGTGGCTCCTGGAATAATAATGCTGGGCCATGGAGAAATTCGAGTTCTCCTGGCGAATTTAAGTGAAAAACCGATGAAGATCAGGAAGAATCAGATCATTGTGTTTGTTCATCTAATCCTGATGGCCGAACTGAGGAAATTCCACAATTTTAAAAACCTTTGATGAGATGGGATTACTGGTCGTGGTAACTGAGAGTATCAACCTATTGGTTGATCAAGAGCAACTCGCTGATCTGATGGAAGGACAGCAAGAGGATGTGCTTGAATTGTTTGAAAAGTATCAGGAAGTAGTTGCTCAGGACAACCATTATTTGGGATGCAAGAGAGATGTGATCCACAATGTCAATACTGGGGAAAGTTTGCTAATCAGGATGAGACCAATTTGATGGTCAAAGGCGGCTGATGTGGTAGTGGAAGAAGAAATCAGCAGCCTAGTGAAGCATGGGCTTCTAGTTCCATTCTCGAGTCCCTGGGCGAGTCCAATTCTTATCATGAAAAAAAGGATTGCTCTAATTGAGTGGTGATCAATTATTGAGAGCTGAATAAGATTACAAAGAAGAATTTGTATCCCCTACCAAGAATTGACAATGTGTTAGATCTATTGGGAGAAGCGAAGTATCTCTCCACAATGGATCTGATATCAGGATATTGGAAATTGGTTTTCCAAAAGAAGATCAATAAAAATGCGCTATTATTACCACGCAGGGGCTATATCAACCAACGAGAATGCCCCAGTGTCTATGCAATGCGCCTGCGACGTCCAGAGGGCCATGGATGCTATACTAAATGACTTAAAGTTGTCATGCATCCTGGTGTACTTGGACGATATCAATGTGTTCAGTAGGACATTTATTGACCATTTACACCACTTAGAGAAAGTGTTCAAGAGACTGTCCGTGGCTAACCTGAAGATTAAGCTGAGGAAGTGTCACTTCTTTAAAAGGGTTGTAATATCTGGGATTCGTTATAAACTCTAGTGGATTGCAACTGCAAGCCCAGAAGATAGAAGCTAAATAATGAATGGCTGTGCTGAAGAGTGTCTGAGACATCCAAGTGTTCCTTGGGATGGTTGGATACTATGGAAGATCTATTTAAATTTTGCCAGAATTTCTGAGCCCTTATTACATCTTTTTTTGGATCTGAATAAAGGATTCATATGGAATGAAGAAGAACTGAAATCCTTTGATGAGTTATGCCAGTACCTGATAGATTATCCAATTTTTGAAATATCCTTTTTGATTGAAAATTTATTATACAAACTGATGCTTCATTAACAGTAGTTAGCGCCATATTAAGCCAAGTAGATGAACTTGGAGACGAACATCCAGTGGCATATGTGAGCTGGACGCTCTCAGCTGCTGAGAGGAACTACACCGTAACTGAGCGTGAATGCCTTGTGGTCATTTACACCTGTAAATAGTTTTGGTTGTACATCTATGGAATGCACTTCAAAGTGGTGACGAACCACTACTCGTTGTGTTGGCTTCACAATTTGCAAGAACCAGAAGGACGACTGGCCTGATGGGCATTGAAGTTATAGGCTTATGATTATGAGATTGTCCACTGAGAGGGGGCTTCTCATCAGAATGCAGATGGCTTATTGCGATTACCAATGGTCCAGATGTTATACCAATAGGTAGATGAGTTATTTCAGAGAATGATCATCGGAAAAATTAGGAATGAGCCCCAAGAAATCCAAGGTGCACTTCAAAAAGCATAGGAAAACACCGAGACCATGGATGGACAAGTTTCTAAGATGATTAATGGGAAGCGGTTACTATTCCTAAAGCCGTTGGAAAGAGCATCTATCATTTCAAGCCACTCATAAGGTTGTCAGGCATGGAGGCCTGAGAAAAAAACTGACCATATTCGCCAGTACTATCACTGGGAGTCAATCAACTATGATGTCACCAACTATCTAGCTTGTTGTGTGAAAAGCCAGTTGCACAATCCACATATGAATATGAATGGATACTGATTGGTCCGCCCTGGATTTGCTTGGCATACAGTGTCCATTGATGTGATGGGACCGCTGATGATGAGCACAGGGGGAGCCAAGTACATAATAGTTGCAAGTGATCATCTGAAGAAATGGTTTGAGATGAAGGCCATGGCGAAAGTAGACACTATCAGTACCGCAAAGTTCACTCTGGATCAAGTAGTATACCAACATGGATGCCTGCAAGTCCTGCTGAGCGACAATGGGACAAACTTCACATCCCATGTGACCCCACAGTTAAATGAGATATTAGGGACTCGAGGAGTTGTGTCTGTACCCTACCAGACAGAGATGAACAGATTGGTAGAATGGGTGAATGGAACTCTGGCCATGACGCTGAGGAAGCTGGTTTAAGGAAGAACTTCCACATGAGGAATTTACCTGAGTTTGGTGATGTTCGCCTACAATATCAGTCATCATACAGTGATGGGAAAATGCAATTCAAGTTACTATATGGAAGGAAGGCTGCATTGCTTGTGGTTTTATATTCAGTGGTGGAACCAACATTGGAGATGAGTGCCAAGAAGTACCTGAACCAATTGATAAATATCATGATTAAAATTCAGTTGTAAGCATTTGATACATCTTTGAAGAAAAGGATATGAGAAAAAATGACAGGCGGTAAACTCTGACCGGCCTTATCAAATACTGAATAGGCAAAAGAGTTGCCTATTGCAATATGCATGGTTTTGAAGAAAAAACAAATTGGATGCGTTGTGGTCAGATCCATTTTGAGATTATCACCAAGACGGCAATAAGTGCCTACTCCATCAAGAACCTCTTGTATGGAAGGGTAGTAAATTGAGTCCATGCTGAGTATTTGAAGCAATGTAATGATAAAAATACCAAAAAAAGAGTCTCCAAAAGACCGCTGAACCATTAAGTTGGCTTTGTCCTAATGATTTGATCAAGTCCAAAAAAGGACCTCTGATCCAATCTAGATGGTTAAGTTTCAAAAAAAGCAAGACATCTGAACCATAGAAAACTGGTAGGTCTAAGTATATCTAGGATCCAGTTTGGGGGAATAAAATATAAAGATGGACCGCTGAACTAAAAAAGGTCAAGTTTCATTGAAAAAAAGAAAAAAATAAAAGAATGATAAGAATATTGTAAAAAAAAAAAAAATATATTAAAAACTGCATATTAAAAAATGATTTATTTTTATAATTTATATTGATTAAACCGATTTGGGGATGCTTCTGCCTATGTCACCTCTTGGGGGAAGGAGGATGGATCACAGTAGGAGTGAATAACCTGTCAAAATCTATGTGAGATCGGATGCTAGTGAGGGCTAGACCTACATGAAACCAAGTTCATTGAGCAGACGCAGATCCCTGCGAGAAAGCAATTAGGGGAAGGGAAATTGAGATGTCAGAAGAGGCCAAACGTGATACCTTGGAGTGGGGAGGGAAGCAACAGTACAAGAAGAGGCAGTTGATAAATAACCCCAAGTAATCCCAATGTGGCACCAGAGCCAGAAGATTGGTCTTGAGCGCTTGCCAATGGGCTTCATTAAGAACACTGGACATATGGGCCAGCAACAAACAAGGGATACTAGATGGGGTTGCCAAATCATGCCCCTATTAAGCCATCAGTGGAGGATACCGATGGGATGTGCTAGAAACGAGATAGTCATGCAAGGAGTGAATGTCATCCTGCAAGCAATGACTATGAGCTTCTTAGAAGCTGAAGCAGAAAGAGTGATGGAAACTGGGAGAGCTGGAAGCTTTGTGACCCAACTTTGAAGAACTTGGCCAGCAAAGCGAAGAGCATAAGCTGCAATATCCTAATCTAGGATGTTTTCTAGTTTGGAATAATTCAGAGCTATAGATAAAGCCTCAGTGACTTGGGCCCTTAATTATGCATAAGCTCAAAATGTACGCTGTTACCAATGGTGAGTTTAGTGCCCAAGGCAGCTGGCTTGTAATATTGACTTAGTTGGAAGAGGAAATTTGGAAGCAAGTCCTATCCAGTGAGGAAGGAACAATCAAGAGTAAAGGGTATTACTTCAGGAGGATCAACGATGACGTTAGGCATATCTGCAAAAGGAGCTGAATCCAGAAAAATCTCAAAATATATTTCTGGAATCAATAACAGAGAAAGGATTAACTGCAAGTCATTTTATATAATTGCTAACCTGGTTTCAGTGAGGTTGGTTACCATTTCTGGTAATTCCATGGAAGAATTAGCCACTGGTACTTGACTAGGAGCATGAGTCCTGAAGGAACATAGAAAAAATTCCGTCACGCGGACTGACTCATCTACTGAAAGATCGAAAGATCTTGATCAGATAAACTGTTGAGCAGCTGTTGGTACCATGACTCAGAATTTTGACATATGAGCTGGACAAGAGGGGGATATCAGACTTATATGATAGTCAACATTATTCACTCTGAGATCAATTAAGCTCTAATTTTGGAAGAAATTAATCTCAAGATTAATGGGATAAGCTCTAGAGAAGAATTAAGAATGATATGAGCCATGAGGTATTACAAGAAAATAAAAATGGTGAACATAAATGAGCATTCTTAATTGATCCACAAAATGAAAATTGACAGCAAGAATCTCCTGTCAAGGACAAGGAGAAAATAAAGAAATCAATGATGCCAGACCAAGAATCCTGAATATGACAGTGGGTCATATTTCCTGACGGTGGGAAGACCAGATCCCAGGATATCATCATGAGTAAATCAATCAGCCTGTCATGACAGAATATTGTGGGGACCACACTCTGAGTCAGCAGTAGTGAGGTGGACAAGGAAGAGAGCTTCATGCTGAAGGTCGTCCCAAGCAGTGTTGAGTACTGATTGATCATACTACACTTGAGAAAATGAAGTATTTGATTAAAAATCCAAAGCGGTGTTCTCCTGCCCTGATCCTATTCTTGCTGGAAATCTAAGCAAGAGAGGGGATGTGTTGGGATTTTTGCCCATATTCCCAGACAGCTAGATTATCAGGGATCGCTAGGGGATAATTTCCTAATGCAAGGTGAATTGATATAAGTTGACCCTGATTTCAGGGTAACTATGTTAGGGGATTTTAGGTTATTCTCCTTGTCAGATATGTCAAGGATCAATCTGGACAAATGCTTAAGATCTCATCAGGCAGTGTTGCAACGAAATAGGGGCATTTAATAGTTGATTAACTATCAGGTGTACCGATTGGGATTATTTGGGTTTCATCACTGACCAATTGGGTATTTAAGGAGTAAGTTGCGAGGTGAGTGATACCACCTGCAACTAGCAAATCAATCAGTTGGTTTTTGACCTGCTTTAATGGGTAACAAGTCCCATTACCTAAGAAGGTCGCTTGCCACGTATATGGTTTGTTTACTGGGATTGAAAGGAAAACGTAAGGGACACGTTTTCCTCCTCTTTCCATTTTAGGTCTCAAGAATGTCCAAAAACAGAATCCTAGCCAGGATGGGGTAGATCATTGCTGCTGAAACAAGGATGGGTAATTCAATAGCAACGGCTGACATTTTATCAAGGAGGTGCCAACCAAGGGTTGGGAGCTGAATTCCCTGCTATAAATTCCCTAAAGAATTCACTAAAAAATCATTAAATACCGAATCACTTTTACTAGAGTATTAGCTTAGTAAACTTTTATCATCATCAATTTGTTCTATTCTTTCTCAGGGATAATATTGCTGTGTGCGATAGATTAAGAGACTCTTTAAGATAAAGAGTAAGGATCTGAACGGGGATCCAGAGAAGAAGCTGAATCAAATTGGGGATTGCTGCTGACAGTGTGTCAAACAAGAAAACCGTGAACAGGAATCAAAAAGTAGATTGAGGTAGGCATTTCAAGGGAACAAATCCCTATTTCAAGACATCATAAGTATTTTGAGGGGAATAGTGGCTGAGCTTTGGACCAAAATCTAATACTTCCATTCAATTATGGTAATAGTTGCCATTCTAATATCAAATGATTATATTAACTATTATACAACGTGTAAAATTACACAAAACCTAAACCTGTGCAAGTAATATATTTATAGGGGTTATTGGCTGAAAATAATCAGATAACCTATAAATTTTTAGACATGACTATCTCATTTCTGGCACATTCCATTGGTATCTTCTACTGATGGTTTTTATAGGGGGCATGATTTGGCAACCCCTGCCTAATATCCCTTGCTCAATGCCAGCCCATATGTCCGGTGTGCTTGACAAAGCCCATTGGCAAGTGCTCAGGACCAATCTTTCAGCTCTGGTACCATCTTGGGATTACTTGTGGTTATTTGCCAACTGCCTCTTCTTATACTGTTGCTTCCCTCACCACTTTAAGGTATCACATTTGGCATCTTCTAACACTTCAAATTTCTTTTCCACTAGTCACTTTCTTTCAGGGATCTGCATCCACTCAATGAACTTGGTTTTGAGTAGGTCCAGCCCAAGCTAGCATCTGATCTCATATAGATATCAAGGGGTTATTTACACCTAATGCAATCCATCCTCCCTCCCCCAAGAAGTGACAGTTGAATTCATCCCCAAATTGAGGATAACCAATAAAAAATAAAAATTATAAAAATATATCGTTTTTTCAATGCATTTTTAATAATTTTTTCTTTTTTCCTATATTTTTATCAATCTTTTATTTTTTTCTTTTTTCCGTGGGACTTGACCATTTTTTGGTTCAGCAGTCCATCTTTATATTTTATTCCCCAAACTAGATCCTAGATATACTTAGACCTACCAGTTTTCTATGGTTCAGATGTCTTACTTTTTTAAAACTTAACCATCTAGTTTTTTCAGCAGTCCTCTTTTTAAACTTAACCAAATCATTAGAACCTAACCAACTTAATGGTTCAGCGGTCCTTTGGAGACTCTTTTTGTTATATTAACATCAATCCATCGCTTCAAATACTTAGCATGGACTCAATTTACTACCCTTCCATCCAAGAGGTTCTTGATGAAGTAGGCACTTATTGTCATCTTGGTGATAATCTCAAATGGATCGGATCACAATGCATTAAATTTGTTTCTTCTTCCAAAACTATGAATATCACAATAGGCAACTCTTTCACCTATTTGGTATTCTGCTAAGGCTGGTCAGTTCTTATCGCCTGTCATTTTTGCTCAAATCCTTTTCTTCAAAGTAGTATTAAATGCTTACAATTGCATTTCAATCAGGATATTTGCCAATCAGTTCAGGTACTGCTCAGAACTCATCTCCAATGTTGTTTCCACCAAAAAATATAAAATCAGCAGCAATGCAGCCTTCCTTCCATATAGTAACTTGAATGGCATTTTCCCATCACCGTATGATGACTGATATTGTAGGTGAACATCACCAAACTCAGGTACATTCCCCATGTGGAAGTTCTTCCTTAAACCAGCTTCATCAGCGTTATGGCCAGCATCTCATTGGCTAATTCTACCAATAGATTGATATTATTGGTTACCCCAGCTGGTAATCCCATTTCGTTGTTGGTCCCAAAATTGTGGAATTTTCTCAGTTCAGCCATTGGAATTAGGTGAACAAATGCAACAATATGGTTCTTCTCAATTTTCATCAGTTTTACTTAAATTTGCCAGGTGCTCTCAAATTTTTCCATGGCCCAGTTTCTTATTCCAGGAGCCACCCAAAGCTCTACTATGGTAATATTATCTCATTGCAGGTCTAAAAATCATGGACCAATAAAATTGATATTTAATATTTTTATATATTTTATCTATTTTTGTAATTTTCTTTTGCAATGGGACTTTTAACCTACAATTAGGTTCAGAGGTCCTTCATTTCCCTTCATCCAAACTAGTTTCTAGGTATACTCTGACCTACCAGTTATCATGATTAAAAATCTTATCCTCTTAAGATTTAATTATCTATTTGTTTCAGTGGTCTTTTAGGACTTGACAAAAATCTTAGGACATAACTATTTAATGGTTTAGAGGTCCTCTGTGAACATTGCAACTAGATCCATCTTAGTTCCAATACTTCTGATTTTTTAGCATTGACCTTATTCCCTATATGACCAGCAGCGCTGTTTCTTCACATATAGGCAACACTTGCTGACTTTAGAAATACTCATGAATGTTTTCATTCATTAGGCCTTCAATCCCGACTTGTCATTCATCCAATTGGTCCTAATTCATTTCATATTTTGGCAACGGATGCTTGAATCTTTTTATCTAAAAAATTATGAATTCCTCATTAATCAACAGTTCCGTTTGATTGTTCAGATTGTTTTTCTCCTAAAAAATTATCTTTTCCATTCGTGGCCATCCAAAACGTTGAAAGTAAATCCACCGGTGGATTTGGAAATAATCTCTTAATCACACAGGTTAATCTAGCCTCATCAACTTCATTCAGTGTCTCATCTAACACCTCACTCCTCAGAACTATTTCAAGTGGATCCAATTTCAACCTGAGTTGGCCCTTCTGATCATTTTCAACTCATGTAGATGTCAGGTAGAATGGGTTTTCTTGCAGCAATAGACAGTTCCATATCTAGGCTGCAAGTCCTTTTCCCAAATCTTGAGTATCCTCAATTTGCTTCACTTTTGAGCTGGGTGAACACAATTGAATGTGATCCACTTCACGCTCTGGCTTAATTAATGTTACTTTCCTTAGTAACTTATTGCCAGAATTGGAAACATCTTCATATGACATCATATCTTAGTATTTTACTCAACTACACTCCTGTAGTGAGCACCAATTGTTTTAATTTTAATTTTAATTTATTGTGGGGAAGGCTGACCATGGGATGGACACTTCCAAAGATGACTCAGGAAAGATAAACTTAGTACCAGGGGAGGCACCCCAGATAAGCGATGCTATCTCTTGTTGCCAGCGGGAACGCCACTTATGGGGAGGGGGAGGGAACGTGTGAAGGGGCCGTAGCCACTATTGAGCACGTGTGGAGGAAGGGGTCTGATTTGATGAACCAGACTGGGAACAAGGAGGGAGACCAGCTGTCGGTGACGCGGTGGGAGGTATCCAAACATCCACGCTTGAAAGTGGTCCACCAAATGAGACCAAAATCTGTGGACAGCTTCTGGGAGGGTGGGGATGGAGCCAGCAATGGCATCCAAGACAATCGTGTGGATAGTCCACATGGCGATTGCAACCACCAGAGCATGGAGGGAGGGTAAAAGGGGGAGGCCATTGATGAAGCAAACATATCTCTTGACAGACTGAAGGGATGCGTTTGATCCTGGCCTAGCAGACGTTGGACTTCGTGCCATATCACTTTAGAGGTGGGGCACTTCTCCAGGCGGTGGAACAGCGTTCCATACTGGCCACACATGACACAGGATGAGTGTAAAGCGTTAGAGCGCTCAGCTGTATGATACACCCGCCTCAGGCAGCGCCACACATGGGAGCGGACTTGAGGCTGCAACAGAGGATGGTGTGCGTATTTCCAGATAGTCTTTTGGGTCTCAGTGGAATAAGGGATGTCCATCATGTCCAGGTAGTCCACCCTGGATAGGACATGGGGTCGAATGGGGATCACGCCATCATGGATGGGTAGCCCCTGTACCTCTTGTGTGAACTGAGAGAGGGGCGGCCTCTTTGGGTTGTATGTCCACTAATACGAATTCTCCACTCTGCGCTTCGCATGGAGAGTAGGATTCGTTTGTAGTGGGTTTTAGTCCCGTGAGGACCTGTGGCTGATGTGTGTGATGCGAGGTATTTCATCAGGGAGTGGGGGTTTGATGGATTGTTGAGGCCCAAGGCTCAGGAGAAGTTGGAGTGGGCCGCGCGGGACCAGTGTTAGGATGGGAGTGTAGGAGCAGTGGTGACGGCCGCGATCCAGGTGCCCAGGATCTTGGCAGCATGGGCTTTGAAGTCAAGCAGGCCCATGCCACCTTGATGATGAGGGCCAAACATGACCTCTAGCCATACTGGTGGAGGGCGACCTGACCAAAGCCATCCTTGCAGAAAAGCATACAGGGATTCGAAGAAGCTTGGAGAGAAGGGGGATGGCGTGGGCTCCAAACCAGACTTTGGATAGGAGCATAGAGTTGGCAAGAACAACCCTGCCAGTGAGGGTAGTAGGGTGGGCTCTGAGAGAGGCGATTCGCTTCGTCACGTTGTCCAGTATATGGCACTCCATTACTGCTGACGCATTTCCGCCTGCCTCCATCCACACGCCCAGATGGCGCACCGGTCCTATGGTAGGACGTGGCATGAAGGGGAGCACCAGTGGAGCGGTGTGTGGTGAGTTAGTAAGGCGTGGACGTGGGCGAGCTGATGGGCTGGGTTGGGAACTAATTGCTGGGGCCCAGCAGTTCTGAAACTGACCAAGGAGGATGATTTCAGTTTTGGAGGCGTTCAGTGCCACGTTGCTTACCCGGGAATGTTCCTGGATGAGGGCTTCAAGCGCGCGTGCATCTTTGTTATTAGACACCCCCACCACGCAATCATCTGCAAATGCCATCATCTTGACTGGGGTTTGGCCTGGCACATGGACCCCAGTGAGTTGGGCATTCACATTTCGCAGTAGTGGGTCAAGGCTGAAGTTGTATAAGAGTGGGCTGAGGGGGTCCCCTTGTCGCAGGCCCCTTTGAGGGCGGACTACTTCCGTTAGGAAGCCTGGGCCACGCACTGCCATTGTCGCAGATTCCGTGAGCAGCACCACCCAGTCTATGAAGCGGGGGTAGCCAGAATTGATGGAGGCAGGCCCTAAGGTATTCCCAGTTTAATCTATCATAGGCCTTTTGTTGGTCCAAGAATACAAGTGCCCCAGAGGCTATGGACTGACATACATTAGCCACAGAGTGCACCTTATCCCAAATTGACCTTCTGGGGATGAAACTGAATTGTTCTGGGGAGATGGTGGCAGATGCTACAGTCCCTAAACGGTTAGCCATGATTTTTGTTAAAATTTTGGTGTCTGTGTTTGTTAGAGAAATGGGGCGCCAGTTGGTTAAGTCAAGCCTATCCCCTTTCTTGAAGAGTGTGACAGTAAAGGCCTCATGTCCTCCTGGTAGGAGGCGCGTTTCCAACAGGCTTTCATTAAGTGAGGCTAGCAGCAATGGGGATATATATTTGAAATATTTTTTGTAGAACTCATATGGAATGCCATCTGGGCCTGGGCATTTTCAGTTTGGTGCACCGCGAATGGCTGTCCATAATTTGTTCAGAGTAATTAAATTCATTATTTCCAGGTATCAGAAAATGGTGCAGATATGAGCTCGGTCAAGAAATTCCGCCATTTCAGCCAGCCTAATTGGTTCAGCTCGGTATAACTAGGAGTAATATTTCTGCATTTTGATTGCCACTTCAGCCGGTGTGTCCACAATGGAATTATCTGATCTTTGCACCTGTGTGCAGGCCACGCTCTGGCATGGTGCGAAATTTTTTTTAAAGAAGTATGCGGTGCACTTGTCACCTTTAGTGATGCGTGTGGCCCTGTATTGGACACAAACCCAATGTTTGTGTTGCCTTTCGAGTGCATTGAGGTGGGTGGCTGCCTCCGCCCACTTCCAGCCCCATGCAGGGCTGTATCCTGTGGCTGGAATGTTGGACTCCAAGTGGGCCAATTCTGCCAGAGCGCGTGAGATAACCGCTGATGTGGCTCATGAGCGTCTGGAGGAGAGATGGTGATAGTGGCAGATGGTATCCTCTTTGAAAGTTGCCCATGTGGAAATGGGGTCCGTGCAAAATGGTGCAACAAACAATTTTGCCAAAGTTGCCTCTTCCACCCACGTGGAAAATCCTGGCGACGCAAGCTCAGGGGGGGCGGATTTTGCACCAATGTGGGGCCTTTGCAACTGTGACAGGTAAGTGGTAGGTTATTGAGACCAGTTGGTGGTCGGAGAATTCTATTTTCATTGTTTTGAAGTGGGAGATGTGGGGTTGGAATTTTGCGGCATTAGAATAAGGTCGATGCGGGTCATGGACCTTAATTGGCTGTTATGGATGTGGGGACGCATCATGTTTTTGAGCAGTGGGGCATGTCGCGCAGTGCATCCATTAACCCAAGGGTGGCTTTTAGAATGCGTAGTTCTATGTGACCCTGTGGGGTGTGGGGTGAGGGTGGCCACTGGTCCGTCGGTGAGGTTAGCCAACAGTTCATGTCACCAACTAGGAAAGAATCAGGGGGTAGCAGGAGGGATTTGACTGACGAGAAAAATTCTTGACGCTCATGTGCACCATTTGGGGCGTAGATGTTGATGATTGCATGTGCAACGTCAGCCCACAAGAAGGTGATGACAAGCACTCGGCCATTTAGGGATGTTTCTGAGGATATGAATTTGAAAGATTTATTTTTCTGAATTAGCACCCCACAATGCTTCGACCAAAAGGATAGGGATGGGAGGAGCATTGTTTTCCAAGCTTCCTCAGAACCTCGTGGACAGTGGGACTCCTGGATGGCCAGGATATCCACGGGTAAATTGTGTTGTAAAAAACTCAGTTTCCTAGCCTGGGATGGGGAGGCCTTGAGTCCAGCAATATTCAACATCCCTAGAGTGATGTTTCCCCCATTGCGCCTTAGGTGTGAGGGGTGGGGCCCCCGGGCCCACCAGCCTCTTCCAGGTCCCCACGGGCTTTCACAGCAGCACAGGTATTAGCAGCAACACTATTGGGGTTTTTATTAATTTTTGCGGAAAGAGTCACGTTGGCTTTGGCCTTCGCTTTTTATTTCCCGACGTCGGACAAATTTTTTATGGTGCGGATAAGTTTGGTGCACCATTGAGCAGGTCAAAAAAATTTTTCAGTTGGGATAGGTCCCAAGTCAGTTTCAACCGGAGCTTGGGTGCAGCAATTGGGTGAGATTAATTCTCCATCAGATCCTCAGATTGAGTGGCCCGCTCAGCATGGGCCTCCCAATCTGATTGGGTGATGGATTCCTGAGTCACTTCTGCCATGAAGGTCTCCATGTCCTCCTGGCGTTGTGAGTGTGGGATGGTGGTGGTGGCCTTGGCCGCTTCCTTGGCTGTGGCCCTATGGGCCTGCTTGGCCTTCTTCCACTCCTGTGGGGAGATGGGCTTTACCAATAGGTAGCAGCCTTGTGCTCCCCACAGGAAAGCCTCCTTGGTGCTTGCAGTTGGTTTGTAGTGCGCCTCTCCACTGGCCATGGCCACCGAGGGGTGCTCTTGGAATGTGACACCCTCCTTGATGGGGCATGCATGCACCTTATAGCCAAACGCGTCACAGTGGGTGCAAATGGGGGCGCACTGTCCACGGTTACCTGGAATGGGTGGGTGATATACCCTGCGATGTCAATAAAGGTGGAGTTCAGGATCTGGGTTAGGTCCTTCGCGATCTCCTCAGTTGGGGTCAGAACTGCAATGGCTTTGCCGGTGCACAGGTGTGGCATCAGCGTGAAATGTTGCATTTTGAAAGATTGTATTTCACCATATATGGCGAGACCATCTTTCAGGTGTTGCTCCAAAATGTCACATTTTACCGTAGTAGGCAAAAAGTCAAATGTGAGGAAAATTTGGTTTGATTTTGTCCATCTGGTGCATTTGGTTTCGATGACCCATTGCCCTTTGGGGAGGTCGACCACTATGCGCACCGCTGCAGCCTCATCTGCTGCTATTTTGCTTTCAAAACCTAGGTCCAGCTAACCGCGCAACATGGAGTGAGGTGCAACATACACCGCGGTCAGGAAAACTTTGTGTACATCTTCACAAAATTTTTCCCATAAGGCCATTTTTTGGATGTCCAGATACACACGGACTCTGAATTTCACTGACAAAAGTGGCTGGGAGTGTGGCGTGTTGATGTACTGGTTGCATCGTGCTTGCCACGCGAGTATCTCCGGGGAAATTGTGACCGCCAGTTTTTTGAGATATTTGTCTATTCCACCAGATTCTCTGGGGTGTTTTCAAACGTTGGAGGCCGCGGGCCTTCCGCCTGCTCCTCTTGCCTTGCTTGCCCAACTGCTCCCAGACATGGGCGCAGACTAATCTCCTCTGTGAGATTATCAAACTAGATTTAGTCTTGAATTGAATAGGTTGCAAAAGTGTTTGCAATGAGAAAGAAAAGTTTTTTGTGAGCACCAAATGTTAAAGCTTTTATTTATCCTGATTATTCTTGGTTAATAACCCCTATAAATGTGGTAATGCACAGGTTCATTGTTGTGCAATTCTCCACATTGTTTGATAGTAAAATATATTTGTTTGATAATAGTATGGAGGCTTTATACATAGTTGAAGTAAAGTACTAGAATTTGGCCTAACGCTTGGCTAAAATTCTTTCAAAATACTTAAGATGTCCTTAATAGGGATTCATTCCCTGGTACCACCTAACTTGATCCACGCTCAGATCCCTGTTTACAGTTTCTCTACGTGACTCCCTGTTGGCAGCAATCTTCCCTTCAATTCAGTTTCTTCTCTGGATCCCCATTCAGATCCTTACTCTTTATCCTAAAGAGTCTCCCAATTAGAGCACACAGCAATAATGTTTCTCAGAAAGAATAGAGCTCAAATGGATCCTTATAAAGTATTTTAAGATAATACTAATTACTGGTAAAAGTTTTTATTTAGTGAATTCTTAGGGGAATTTATAGTGGTAATTCAGCGCCCAACCATCAGTTGGCACCTCCTTGATGAAATGGCAGCCGCCATTGAATTACCCATCCTCGTCTCAGCAGCAATGGTATTCCCCATCCTGGCTAGGATTCTGTCATTGGACATCCTTGAGACCTAAAACGGAAAGTGTCAGAAAACATGTCCCTAACGTTTCCCTCTTAATCCTAGTGAACCAACCATATTTGGCAATTGACCTGCTTATGTAATGGCACTTGTTACCCATTAAGGCATGTCAAAAACCAACTGATCGATTTGTTAGTTGCAGGCGGCATCACTCACCTTGCAACTTGATCCTTAAATTCATAATCAGTCAGTGATTAAACCTGACTGATCCCAATCAGTACACCTGATAGTTGATCAACTATCAGATGCCCCTATTTCGTTGGCAACTCTGCATAATGAAATCTTAAGCATTTGTTTAAATACCCAGGGGATCTGATTCAGGCATATAATCTAAAATCCCCAAACATTGTTACCTCAAAATCAGGGTCAACTGATATCCAATTCACTTTGCTTTAGGGAATTATCCCCTAGCGATCCCTGGTAATCTAGTCATCTGGGAATATGGGCAAAAATTCCAACACATATCCATAATGGAAACCTAGTGCTACTTTAGTCATCCAAATCCATGACAGATCCCATTTTAAAGACTCAGTGGGTAAACTTTTTGCCCTCAATTGGATATTCCGTTATGCTCTTATTAAAACATCTCAAGATAACTTGGCTAGATTATAGCTTTGAGCCTTGCATTTTGGGTTCAGACAGCACTTCATACCTTTCAAAGGTTAAAGAAGTATCAGTCAGACTATATGAGGCTATATCTATAATAAGGATCAAAGTTTTAAAAAAGCATCCTTGGACCAAAATGAATTTAAGAATTACCCACCTATACTATCATATGTGTCTTTACCTGGCTTTACCAAATCATGGCAATTCAATTTTTGCAACACATAAGAGCACTTAACTTTTTAAGAGATTATTAAATCTGCACTTTGATTTGCAGTGTTAAACTTTTTAATTAAAAAATTAATTGCTTATCATATTAGAAAATTTTTATTTTGATGGTCACAAGTATTCTCTTTCACCCTTCTGGAGAGTTCCCCCAAATGTGAATGACATTCCCTAAAAAATGTTTAGTATAAATCTTCTCCAATAAACTTAGAGAACCCTTATCTTGCTTATATAGATAGCCGTAAAGCTGCATTTTGTTGAGACTTTTGCTTTAAATAAACCAAATTGTCATTTGAAGCTTGGGTATTGCTTTTTCTTCTTCGCTGAGCCCTTTTCACTGTATCAGGAGATGCAGTTGGCTTCAGCTCATTACATCATATAAGCAAGATCATGGGTTTTTCCTTCTCACTAAGTGCTAAAGTCTAAATATCTGCATGCCTCTGAGGTGCTATATGTGACAGCCTTTGTCAAGTATGTCACGCCCACCAGCTGGTACACCACCAAATTCCATCTACCTTTCCCCCATAAGCTTCATTATGGTTAACATTTCTTTTGTGTCCAAAACATTCACCTCCAGTGTGTCTAACACATGCCATCTATTGCACCCGCTGCCTCCTCCTTCTGTTAGACTTAAGCTTCCCCTCTGCCTTCCTACCCTTTGGCTGTCTCTACTAAACCCATTACATTGCCCATTCCATGCCCGCCTTCCACTACCAAAGTACCCTCATCCACCTCTGACACCCACTTATAATTTTTTTACAAAGGGGTTAATGTCACAATTCAGTTTTATCATATTGTGGCATTTTCAATTTTTACAACTCATATGAGCACTTTATATATAAAACCTGGTGAAGCTGCACTTCATAATCACAACATAGACTTCTTTATTGCAAAATCAATTGCTTATCATATTGGAAAATGCTATCTGATGGTTGCAAGTGTGCTTTGAAGTCTTTCAGAGTTTTACCAAATAGGCGCATGATATCCCTGAAATGCTTGGTATAAAGCTTCCCAAAATCTGATAGAACAATCATCTTAGTTAACTAGAAAGCTTTTAGAATTGCACGTTGCGGCAAGTCTTTACTATATATTAACCAAGTTATTATCCAAACCTTGGGGCATTGCTTTATTAGCTTCACCAAGCCCTTTTCCATATATCAGGCAATGTAGTGGGCTTTGGCCCATTACAATATACCAAAATAACCAAGAGGTTATGACTAAATTGTACCACCAGGTTGATTAGTTTATTTTCTTCCAGGGATACCTTTGTGTCTCACCCACTCCTCCGGGGATAAAGTGATCAAATCTTGTCTTTATGCAATAACTGCTGGTTACCTGGGTAAAACTATAACCTTGGAGCTCTAACAGCAAACATCACTTAGAAGAAATTATCAAATCAATTGGTCTAGTAAAGGTTGGAATTAAAGCATGCAATCACTTAATACCAACTTGGCTTTCCACTATAGGTCTATAAATTTATTTTAAGTGAGAAAAGAGTCCTTTGATTTCATTACTGTGAAGTTTAATGCGGACCTTTCAGTCTATGAAGGGGTTTGATGCTATCACAGTTGTTGTTGACTGGCTATTAAATTATTCACAATTTAACCCAGGTCACACTATAATTTTGGCAGCTCAAAGAGCTAAGTTTATTTTTCTCATGCATCTTTATAAGCACAGGGGTACCAAATTAAATTATCAGCAGTTGAGGCCCACATTTCACTCTATAATTCTGGGTAGGGCTGGAAAAATTTTATGAATCAGACCATGTTGCTTAACAGCCTTTTACTCACGCTTGGATGGGAAGATTGAACTGGCCAACTAAATCTTGGATCAGTTCATATTTTGTCACTACTGTTTATCATTCATATTGGCCATCCAGCTTAATCTCTGCGCAATTAAGCTACAACAATCCCTCTTAAGCATCAATGGACTATTACCCAATATTACCAACTGTGGGTAGTATCTAGAGTTTATACTGGGCTTACAATAAAATCTTAATGTCAACGCAGCGGGTATTCTACTAAGGCAATCAGAGATGTTTAACAAGGGGTGGCAACAAAATTGGATTTATTAATTAGGGCATGTAAAGCAAATGCGGGTGAAAAAGTAGAGTAGGCCCTGATCATAAGCCAGGATATCTGGCTATGCAAAAATCTCAACATATCCAGATTAAGTGAAATCATTAAAAGCTTTTACCAAAGTATAAGCCCCTGCCACATATTTAAAAAAAGTTAATCATGCCTCTTAGCAATTGAACATTCTAGCAATCTTTCAGCTATTCTCACCTATCATGAAAGTTGCTTGGCCCCTTGTGATAAACTAACACCCACCACATTGACCCTTACCTGGTAGATGGGTTTCCTTGTTCAGAAGTTGAGCATAATTTAAATTCTTTTTTATAAGAGGATGATGGAATATATAATGAAATGAAAGGGATTACATGCCTGAAAGAATAGGCGGATTCCAGATTGTGAATAAAACATGCCTGAGAATATTTGAGGCCTTCAACAAAAAGTTTCTGAAGTAGTTTTCCCAATGAAGTCACCCTCTCTGATAGCTATAAATCTGGGACCTGCTCATATAATTACTCTCTTGTGCAGTCCCCTGAGGGAGGAATCATACCCACAGAGAAGACTGAAGGTTATATTCAACTCTGATATGATTGCTAGGTTTATTTTATGCCAAGGAAAAGGATCTTAAGACCAGGTTTGTAAGATAATTATTTAAGGAATCTTAATGACACAATGATTAAAATAGTAAAAAATCTTTGCTTGTTACTAAGATTAACTTGCAAAAAAAGGAAACTTGTTATGACTAATTTTTATTCAAAGTATAAAGCTACAAGGAAAGACTACCTTCTTTTGGAATGCAATATGATATTCACCCAAATTCTAATCACATATTATTGGACTTTAGAACACTAATTTACTTGTTTATAAAGCAACCAAGCAGTAAGGACAATACCATGGATGCTTCTTTAGTAACACTTTAGATTTTAGTACCAACAACTAGCTCCTTTACTGGTTGTCAGACATTTGCCCTCTCAGCTGCAGAGGAAGAATGCCTTGGGTCAAAATCATCCAAAATGGGGAAACGTTGGCCTTTTATGAGTTTGTGATGAACCTAAAAGCGCTTTAAATGATGGTAATAATGATATTGAGGATATCAGCTAAAAGACCCTGCCAATTCTTGGTGGAACTCCACAAATTAGGATAACACCATTTTGAATCCTTCAAGGGCAAAAAACTTAAAATCAAGCAGTTAGATTACACTGACCATGCAACAGACCCTGGGGAAACCATTAGATGGTACTCCCCCAGTCACAACCTGATCCTTCTAAGCGCCTATGCAGGGAACACCCCCTTTTATAGGTGTGGCAAAGGTCCCCCAAGGTGAAAGTATTTTATCAAGTGGTTATTGATTGAAATATCTCAAAACATTTCTGCATGGGTATATTCTGCCCCAAATTCCCATCCCTTCTTTTAATTCACCAAAAAATAACTCAAATTTCTAAGCTCTGATAGGATAGTATACCATATTTCCTAATTCAGAATGCATCTAAGCTATTCCAAACCTATCCTCAAATTCCCCCCAACCTTTGATGCAGTTTAAATACTGAACAGTCAGATATTGAAAAGGGTCATTTTTCATTTTTATCACCCTAATAATAAAATTTATAAAAACCTAATTTTTAAGTGCTTCATATTTAATTTTATTTGCAAACTTTGTGGAATCCATCAGGCAATAAGCACCAGCAAGCAGATATCAGCTGGGTTCCTACACTGGTCAATTGATCCTTAAAACTTATAATACAAAGGATTGTTTGACATACCAAATTTTTCTTTTTACCATTCATGTAACTCTTATTGGGCCTATTGGCTATCCCCCTTACAAAGTTGACCTATTATATGTGGCTGATCAATCTCAGAAGCCATCTCAAACTGCTTCTAACCTTGAGGGCATCTAACCTTCTCAGCTTTAAGAACTTCCCTGGTTTAAATTAATTGAAGTAATTTCTCATTAGCTTCTCCCTTTAATGGTTCCATATGGGCATCTTGTTCTGAAACTTATTGGGGACCCACATGGTATCAATTAGTATCTTGAAAATCCTAAAATGGGCTGACACAAGTTTTGTTACTTTTTTGTCCCAAATAATTACCTGGTGTGGTATTAATCTTTCAGAACCTACACAGAAACTGGAGGGCTACAGAGGCCTTTTTGATTGAAACTTTAATGGACATTATCACCAGACTTCTGTAACTATATCTATATCAAGTTCCAAACGTATGAGAATTGGGTTCCAGGTTGTTATAAACTCAGTTATGTTAGATGGGCCCAAGAACTACAGTATAGCTCATTAAAAGTTTTATGGACTCTGATATAGATTTTAGTTATACACGAGTATATCTTGAAAGATAGGTTAATATATACTTCTCTAAAAGAAATCTTATTGACTTGAGATGTTACTAAAAGTTTTGATACAAGACTAAATAAATTATATCTCTGTCAAAGCACTTAACTAAGGTATAAAATCAAAAATATTATATCAGTTGATATGAAACCCTATAGTGTTAAACTTTTCTAAGATAAGCTTCTCCTCAGCTTATCTTAGTGCTTAGTGTTTGGTTAACTTTAGTCTGGCACCAGGTTTTGGTGTTACTGCTTATTCCCCGGCCTTCAGAATTTCCAGTTTGGCACTCAAAATTTGTGCAAGGATGCAAATTAAACATGTGCCCAAGCATGGCAGTGGATGCTAACTGGCTAGGCCGTTAATGTAAGATTAGAGATTATGACCAAATAAAGAGTCTGATTTTATCTCACAAAGTAATCGTTAAGTTGGTCGGTAATGATATTAAATCAAGAAACATTATAGATGATAGAGCATAATTGGGATAGACTTATAGTCAATAGTTTGATTATATCTGGAATGCTAAGTTGCATAATCGCTTATAATAAGAATACCTAGTTGCTATAATATCTTACTATATACCTTTTTAAAACACTATTATAAGTATAGTATGATAGAATAGAGTGACATCTGCTGAAACATCAAATAAAATGGTTTTATACAAATGGAGCGGCATAAAATTTTAGTGATCTAGTTTAATACTAATCCGAAAGCACTATAATTTATTGAATGAAACCAGGATTAAAAATATTGGTAGATTTTAAGCTATAGAAATGATAGGGCCGTGGAGGTGGATATTTATAGATGAAATTGATAAGTTTCGATCTAAATGGTAAACCTCCTAGTATTTTGGCCTTGATTAAAAAGCTTAATTTGGGTGACGTGGTAAAAGTTATGGGTGGCTAACTTGGGTTCAGCCTCAAACGAATTGATATTCAGATTAGCTAGAAATTTTATTAGATGGGGAACAAGCCATCATATACGGTGAAGTTCCTCGGCTACCATTAGTATAATTAGGAGTTTGATAGGTTTATATTAACGATCGACTGGATTAGTTATAAAATGTTGATTTGTTTTCACTAAGCTTTGCTTTCGGTTGATCATCATACTTCCTCTTTTCACCCTTTCAGTTTAATTTGTGGATAGCGGGCGGGTTGTGCTTGGAAGGTATGCCTTTTAAATTTGCTTAAATAACGCAGACTGGAGTTGAGGGGAATTGGAAATTAAAATTTAAAACATGGTTTACCTTTCAAAAATTTGGTTCACTTATAAATTATCCTTTTGTTTCTAGCCTAGATCGTTTAGGGTTTCTCGGGCTAAAGGTTGTCTTATAAAGGTTTAGCTATACCTTGCGGTCTTTCATGTTGCCTCCTTCAGATGTTTACGCATCGTATGAAGTGCACTTCACCTGGCTTTTAAAACTTGGCGTTGGTACCAGTTTTTTTGCTAAACTGATTTAACTCCATAACTCGATTTTCCAATATTTGGTTTTCTAAACGAGCAATTTTCTTTGGGCTATAGCATTAAATATTGGTCTCTAATTGTTTATGTTCTATTTTGCTTCTTTTTATGCTGCTTTCGTTGAAGTTTGAATTTCTAAATTTGAAGATTCCGAAACAGGCTAGGTTGTATAAAACCTTTGCTAAGATTTTTACCTTCTTCATAGTTAGCTTTATGAAATTAAAAACTGCCCATTCACACATTTTTGCGAAGGTTGGAGACAAGGACATGTCTAGCGCTAGTCACTTTTGTGTTATGGTTGACTTTATATGCTGAAAGTTGCAGTGACAGTAGATCCGCGAAGCTTATTTTTTCCGTTTTTATTTTTTGTGAAGCGGGTTTATTAGGAAATGCATAGCTTTTGGGATACTGATTATTTTGAGTCTTAGGCTATTAAGCGTACTTTTCTAGTTTTTTTATGCCATTGTTTCAAGGTCTAAAAGCGGCGATCTGCTTAGTTTAACAAAGTTTGAACAGATGTCACCTATACGAGCCTTTGGAGCTAGGGCTTTGCAACCTATTCGCCTCTCACGGTTCTTCGGTATTTTTACGATGTGGGTATTTATTATTAAGGGGAAAAGCGAATCCGGGTTCATGCCAAGAGCTTCACTATGTTCGGGGCCAATCTCAACTCCAATAAGAAAATCAAGGGCCACTTGAACGGGGATACAAATGCTGATACCGCTTTAAACCCAAACTCTGGGATTCTGGAGAAAGCCAAGAGCTTTGTAAAGTTTTACAAGGATGGACTATGCAAGCTATTCGAGAACCGCACCAAGGCCATGAAGCTGATTAACCAGAACAAACAACTCACGTGGCGTGAGCAACAACTGGTAGCTTTACATGATCTCTAACCTCGGAAGGTTCGTACCTCAGCTCAAGACTTCCGGAAGCTGTTTCCCTTTGGCGTTATACTTTTGATTTTGCCTGAAGCCATCCCTTTTCTCGTCATCTACGTCCCAGCCATGGTTCCAAGCACCGTTATCAGGGAGAACCAGCTGGTGAGTGATACCACCTTTACCTTTAAATCTAACCATCTTAGCTTAAAAAACGCATCAAGCTTCAGGAGAAACGGGATGCCATCACTGCCCGAGCCATAAAGTTTAGTGTAAATTTCCCCAACCTGGTAAGCTTTGCTGGCTATGCTAATTTGAGTAGCTCACAAGCCATAACTTCACCTCGCCCGAAAAAATAATTGACGTCATCAAAACTCATCACGAGCACTTCACCCTTGATTCGGTTGAGCGGAAACCTCTGAAAGCTTACTGCAGGTACATTCATCAATCAAATGGTCTGAACAACTAGGTTCATGTCTATCCCGACATGGGGCCCCAAAGGTTTATTAAAGCGAAGGTTGGTCAACAAAATTCGGACTTTAAGGGTTGATGATGAAGTAAGGGCCTTTGAACTATTTTTATGCCTGGCTAGCTTCTGCGCAAAGAGGGGTTGGCCACCTGACCTCTGCTGAACTGATCTCTGCCAATGAAGAGCGTGGAATGTAAGTTAATCCTATTCAAGTCGCTCAACGTCATGCTAGGTGTACTCTGGGCCAAACCGATGATCAACTGCGGAAAGCCTTGACAGATTGGATTACGGTCTCCTTCTACAAGTCCCCACCAGCTCCCGAACTCCTGCTGGTCTTTTCGCGATTTTTTGTCAACAATATATGGACTAAGCCTTAGCATATTACCATCTATGGTTTAGCCATAAAATGCAATTATTATCTCTCAAAAGACTAAACTTTTGGTCATTTGCATTATCATGTTGGTTTCTTTCAGTTCTTGATTAACCATTCAAAGGAGACTAACCAAATAAGTTTCATATTGGTGAGGTCTAAAAGCTATACATCTGAGGTTTGGTTATGCTCTAATATCTCCCAACACAAATCTCCTTTATCGATCAATTGTCCAAATGGATATTACCAGTCATAAACATCTTATTGGCATAAGTATGCTTTTAGAAATAATGCCTATCCACTATCATATATCTGAACTGTTAAAATCCTAGGTTCTTCCCTGATTGATAATACCCAGGATGGTTAACTGCACAGTTTTGATGTTTTGCAATCCTCACATTGTCTGATAATATTATATATATATGACTGATATTAGTATGAATACTATTATCTATAGTTGAATATATCACTAGTGTTAGGTCCAACTCTTGACCAGTATTCCTCCTCAAAATACTCTAGATGTCCTCTTTTTGGATTTATTCCCTTATCCACCTAACTTGATCCACAATAGGATCCTAGTTTACAGCCTTTCCTCTGGTGACACACAGTTGGCAGTAATTCCCATCTTAGCCCAGCTTCTCTTCTCTGGATCTTCAATCCTTACTCTTTATCCTGCTAAAGAGTCTCCAATTAAAGCACCCAGCAATAATTTCCTTGAAGATGAATAGAACTAAAAATGAATTCTGCTAAAGTATATTATATTATTTGCTATCTTTTATTGAACTCTGTTTTTTATTAAGTGAATTCTTGAGGGAATTTGTAATGGAAATTCAGCGCCCAACTTTTGGTTGGCACCTCAATATTGAAACTGCAGCTGTTGCTATTAAATTACCCTTCATTGTCTCATCAGCAATGATCTTCCCTATCCTGGCTATAATTCTATCATCAGACATCCTCATGACCTAAAACGGAAAGAGGAGGAAAATGTGTCATAAACGTTTTCCTCTTGATCCCAGCAAACCAACCATATTTGGTGAGTGACCTGCTTAGGTAATGGGACTTATTACCTATTAAGGCAAGTCATAAACTAACTGATCAATTCACTAGTTGCAGGTGGCATCACTTACCTTGCAACTTGATCCTTAAATTCCCAATCAGCCAGTAATAAAACCTGACTAATCCTAATTAGTACACCTGATAGTTAATCATCAATCAACTATCAGATGCCCCTATTACATTGGCAACTCTGCCCAATGAGATCTTGAGTATCCATCCAGATTAATCCCTGACAGATCTGAACCAGGAAAATTACCTAAAATTCCCCAGACTTATTAATATAAAATCAGAGTCAACTTATATCTAATTTACTTCACTATAGGAAATTATCCCCTAGTAACCTATAATAATCTAGATGGCTGAAAATGTGGGTAAAAAAATAAATATATCCTCCCTCTTGTCTAAATTTTCAGTGAGAAAAGAATTGGGACAGGAGAATACTGCTTCAGACACTAGGTCAATTTATTTCTTTAGTTCAAGTTGAGTACAGTTAAGTAGTACTCTATGCTGCTCATAATGCTCTTCAGCATGCAGCTCTCTTCCTCTACCTCCTCACTACCACCTACTCAAAGCATGGTTCTCATAACCTTTTGTTGTGCCAAGCTGATTGATTTATTTGTGACAATATTAATTCCAGGATCCAGTTTTCTCCCGTACAGGAAATTTGACCCACTGTCATATTCAGGATTCTTTGTCCAGCATCCTCAATTTCCTAATTTTTCTCCTCATCCTAAACAGAAGATCCTTGCCATTGATTTTTGTTTCACAGCATAATTAAGAATGCTCATTTATATTTACCCTTGTTATTTTTTTATAATAACCCTTGGCTCATATCATTATTAATTCTTCTCTGGAGAGCTTATCCCATTAATTTTGAGATTAATTTCTCCAAAATTTGAGCTTAATTATTTTTAAAGTGCATAATGTCAACTATCATAAAAGTTTGATATCCCCCTCTTGTCCAGCTCATATATCAAATTCAGAGTCTAAGTACCAAAACTGCTTGATAACATGTCTTATAAAGACCTTTGGCTCTTCAAGATGATGAGTCAATCTGTGCTGGAACCTCTTCTATGGTCCTCCTAGGACTCATACACCCAGTTAAGTACTCATGGCCACTCCTTCTATAAAATTGTCATAAATGATATCCAACCCTGATAAAATCAGATTAGTGATTATCTCACATGACTTATGACCAATCCTTCCTCTATCATAAATTTCTGAGTTAGATTCAAAAATTCTTCTGGATTTAGCTCCATTTGCAGATTCTTCTACCATCATCATTAAACTTTCTGAAGCAATGCCCTCCGTCTTGATCAATTGTTTCTTGCTAGATAAGACTTGCTTTTGGAGTTCCTTTTCTGACTCAGCCAGTATTAAAATCCAGATGTTCTGTTAACCAAACTAGCTATCAGAAACAGCAAAAATTTTAAACTCTCCTATGAAGAACTGAGGACCTGAGTAACTGAGGCTCTATCCATAACTCTGAACCCTTCTAATCTCAAAAACATTCTAGGTTGAGATATTACAGCCTATGCTCTTTGCTTTTAAAAAGCTCATAGTTGTCAGCTGCAGGATGCCATTTGCTCCCTACATAACTATCTCATTTCTGGCACATCCCATTAGTATCTTACTCTGATAGCTTTAATAGGGGGTATGATTCAACAACCCCTGCCTAGTATCCCTTGCTCTATGCCAGCACATATGTCCAATGTTCTTGATGAAGCCCATTGGCAAATGCTCAAGACCAATCTTCTGGCTCCGTGCCATATTGAAAATACTTTGGGTTATTTGTTGACTGCCCCTTCTTGTTCTGTTGCTTTCCTCCCCGATCTAGGGTATTGCATTTGGCAAGTACTAAAATTTCCATCTCTCTTTCTCTAGTCATTTTCTCACAGAGATCTGCCTCCACTCAACAAACTTGGCTTTGAGTAGGTTTAGCCCTTGCTATCATCCAATCTCACAGATTTTGATGGTTTGTTTACTCCTACTACAATCAATCCTCCCTTCACTAAGAGATAACATAGGTGGAATTATCCCCAAGTCAAAGATAACCTGTAAAGAACTATAAATATATCTTTTTTTGAGCGTTTTTTAATTTTTTTCTCACTATTATTTTATCAATCTTTTATTTCCTTTCCTTTTTTCTATGGGATATGCCTTTTTTGGTTCAGCGGTTCATATTTTTTATTTTATTCCCCCCAAACTGGTTCTGAGGTATAAATTGACCTACTAGTTTTATATGGTTCAGAGGTCTTACAATTTAAGGCTTAACTATCTAGGTTGGTTCAGCGGTCCTTTTTTTGGACTTAACCAAATCATCAGGACATAACCAACTTAATAGTTCAGCAGTCTTTCAGGAACACTTTTTTATTATCTTTTTCATCAATCCATTGCTTTAAATACTTAGCATGGACCCAATTTACTATCCTTCCATCCAAGAGGTTTTTGATGGAATAGGCGTCCATCACCACCTTGGTGATAATCTTGAATAGGTCCAACCACAATGCATCTAACTTGCTTCTTCTTCTGAAACCATGAATATCATGATAGGCAACTCTTTTGCCTATTTGTTATTCTGATAAGGCTTATTGGTTCTTATCATCTGTCATTTTTGCTTGGATTTACTTTCTTTAAGGTTGTATTGAATGCTTGTAATTGCATTTTTATCAGGATATGACAACTGGCTCAGATAATGCTTGGCACTTATCCCCAATGCTAGTTCCACCACCTAATATAAAATTGATGGCAATGCAGCCTTCCTTCCATATAACAACTCAAACATAATTTCTCCCATTGCCATATGATGACCTATGTTGTAGGCAAACATAACTGAACTAAGGTATGTCATCTAAGCAGAAGTTTTCCCTGTGACCAGCTTTCTCAGCGTCACGGATAGTGTTTCATTGACCCATTCTACCAGTCCGTTTGTATCCAACCAGTATGGTACAGACATGACTCCTCTGATCCCCATTATTTCATTAATCGCAGAATCACATGAGCCATGAAAAACGTTCCAATATTGCTCAGCAAAACCTGCAGGCATCCATGTTGGTGTACTACTTGATCCAAGATAAACTTCACAGTGCTGGTACATCTAATTTTAGGGCTTTCATCTCAACCCATCTCGTCAGATGGTTGATTGCAACTATAATGTATTTAACTCCCCTTTTGCTCATCATCAGTGATCCCATCACGTCAATGGACACCATATTCCAAGCGAATCCAAGGTGGACCAGTCAGTATCCAGTCATGTCCTTTTGCGGCTTGTGCAACTGGCACTCCACAAAACAAGCCAGATAGGTTTCTACATTGTAGTTGATAGACTCCCAGCAATAATACTAACAAATATGATTGGTCATCTTCCTCAGGCCTCCATGCCCAACAAACTTATGATATGCTTGAATGATAGTCGCTTGTTCTGATGGATTTGGGAATAGTAATCATTTCCCATTGATCATCTTGAAAACTTGTCCATCCATGGTCTCAGTGCTTTCCATCGCTTTTCAAAACACACCTTGGATTTCTTGGGGCTCATTCTTAATTTCTCCATCGACCATTATCTGGAATAGCTTAGCCACTTGCTGGTATAACAATTGGACCATTTGTAACCACTATAAGCCATTTACATTCTGATGTGAAGCTCCAGCTTGGTGGAGTATCTCATAATCGTAAGCCTGTAGCTTTAATGCCCAATAAGTCAGTTGTCCTTCTGGTACTTTTAAATTGTGCAACTAATGCAACAAGAAGTGGTCCGTTACTTTGAAGTGCATTCAATGGATATACACCCAAAACTGTTTACAGGCGTAAATGACTCCAAGGCATTTATGCTCAATCATGGTGTAATTTCTCTCAGCGGCTGAGAGTGTCCAGCTCAAATATGCCACTGGATGTTCATCCTTAAGTTCATCTACTTGGCTCAGTATGGCGCTGATCACCATTAACAAAGCATTGGTTTGTATTATAAATTCTCAATTGAAATTTGGATATTTCAAAATTGGAGAATCTACTAAATACTGACATAATTCAACAAAGAAACATTTGGCCTCTTCACTCCAAATGAATCCTTTTTTTAGATTCTTCAATAAATGGAAGAGGGGCTCGGTGATTCTTGCAAAATCTTGAATGAACCTTCTATAGTGTCTGACCATCCCAAGGAACACTTGAATATCTCAGACACTCCTTAGTACAGCCATTCACTCTACGGCTTCAATTTTCTGGGCTTGCAGCTGCAATCCACTAAAGTGATTACAAATTCCAGATATTCTAACTCTTTCTTGAAGAAGTGAAACTTCCTCAGCTTGATCTTCAGGTTAGCCACAGATAGTTGCTTGAAGCTCCTTCCAAGTGGTGCAAATGGTAAGTAAATGTTTTACTGAACACATCCATATTGTCCAAGTACACCAGGACGCATGACAACTCCAAGTCATTTTACTATGGCGTCCATGGTCCTCTGGAACATCTCAGGCGCATTGCATAGACCCTGGGGCATCCCTGTCAGTTGATAAGCCACTGAGTGGTGATAATCATGCATTTCTCTTGGTCTTCTCTTGGCAAATCGACTTGCCAATATCCCATTATTAGACCTATTGCAGAGAAATACTTCACTTCTCCCAATCAATCTAGTGCATTGTCAATTCTTAGTAGTGGGTACAAATCCTTCTTCATAATCTTTTTAAGCTTACTATAATTAATCACTACCTGATTAGAGCCATCCTTTTTCTTCACAATAAGGATAGGGCTCACCCAGGGACTTTGACGATGGAATTAGAAGCACATGCTTCACTAGTTTGCTGATTTCTTCCTCCACTACTGCTTTGGCTGACTTTGACCATCGAATTGGTCTCATTCTTATCAATAAATTTTCCCCAGTATTACCAATTTGAAATTTATTTCTTGTGCATCCCAAATTATGGTCATCCTGGATGAATACTTCCCAATACTTGTCAAATAGCTCAAGCACCTCCTCCAGCTGGATGTCCATCAGATCAGCAAGTTGCTCTTAATCAACCAATAAATTAGTGCTTTTGGTCTCCCCTGTCAGTAATTTTATTTCATCAATGGTCCCAAAATTGTGGAATTTCTTTAATTTGGCCACCAGGATTAGATTAACAAATGCAACGATCTGACTTTTCTCAATCTTCATCAGTTTTTTACTCAAATTTACAAGAAGAACTTGGCTTTCTCCATGGCCTGACATAATTATTCCAGGAGCCACCTAAGATCTACTCTGGACTTCTTCCAGGGGCTTCTGACTTCCCCATACAGCAGCTCAGATATCTCCAATGTTAATCCTGTGTTGACTATAATCTGTGATCCTGGCAGTATAGTCCTCAGGTTCTTAATCCTCAGCGGAATTCCCCAATTTTCTAGAATTTCTGTCAGCATTTCTCATTGCTTCTGGCCAACTAGTTGGTATCAAATTAGGACAATGCCATCATTGTTTATAGATTGAAGAAGTTATTTCTCCTAATCAGTGGAGCTTCCCCATCTTTCTGATAAACCAATAGTAACGTCTGAGCTAATATGGTCAACATATTATCCTCAAAGTTACATTCAACTCCATATTTTTGTAGAAACTCTATCCCAATCAGAATATTGTAGTTTTGGTTGGAAAAACTATGACTAGAGTGTATACCACTAAGGATCCATTTTAAAGTGGTAGAGCACTATACAATCCATAGGAGATGGTGGTATTCATCCTGGCTGTCCTATATTCTTTCTTGTTTTCTAAATTGGGCAAGATCCTCATCTTCTTCACCATATTGGTTTAAACAATGTTGATGGGTGCTCCACTATCAACTATCACCTGCACCCATACTCAATTAACTATATCTATATATGTACACTTGGAGTATTGTAAATTCTGTATTTAATGAGTGTATAGTGGCCTTATTTTCCAAATTGAGGGTATGAATTAAGTGCGCCGATTAATTTGGAAACAATTCCCTGATCGTGCTAAGTGGAATTGTAGGTTTGCCTCATCTAACTTGACTTTGGTCACTTCTTCCAGATTATCTGCAGCCTGAATCTTGTCCACCAGTTGTCGCACATATGGCCAAGCAACTTCCTTATATATTTCAGAATCAATCCCCTTTGCTCCAGATCTTGGTACTGCGTTCACATATAAATTGACCACTTGATATAGTTGATCCTGCGCATCATTATTGATGAACAGGTCACTAATGTCAATTTATTCATGTATTATATCAGGGGAATAGGGTTTTCCGCAGCCTTAGACTGTTCTACATCTAGGCTGTGGGCCCTTTCCCAACTCCTGTGCAGGCTTAGACTCTTTTGCTTGGACAACATTGATCTCTTCTATAGACTTCTTGCAGTGTACAACAAAGTATCCTTTTACTCTGCACTGGTAACAAATTTTCTCCTTCATATTGATCCACTTAAAAATTTTGGGATTATTTCCTGGCACAATTCAATTACTTAACTCCTTAACACTTGGTCCCTTTTCTGAAATTCAAATTTTTGTACTGAATTTGGTCTTAAACTTCTATTTGGAGTATTGAAGGTAGCTCTCAATATCTTTAAATAATCCACCATCTGAGAGGTGGTAATCTTCATTATGAACATGTAAGACATCATTTGATGCAGATTGCACTAAGGCTAAAGGGCCTCTTACAGCATGATCTGTGCATCAAAATCATCCAGCACTTTTGCTCCATCTAAAATTTACAATTCTTGGTAGAAACAATCAGTGAAACTTGATAAGATCCATCCTTCTGAATTAAATTCCCTTGAATCTTTGCTTGCACTTTGACATGCATGTGGGACTTCCAAAGTCTTTTATAATCACCGCCTTGGCCTCTGAGTATGACCAGATTACCCCTTCAGATGGGGCAACACTAGGTTCTGACAATTGGTATCCAAGCAATTAATCACCGGCAAAGCCTTTTAACAATTGCAAAATGAACATTGTCATGTTGAATAATCAGAAAAATGCAGGGGCATTATCCCGATGAAAAGTTGGTAATTTTTATGTAGCTTTAATTTCTCAAAAGATTTCTTTAGCCGCCACTATTGGTTGGGCTACTCAACTAACTTGAGGAGTAATTTCAGGTGTTATCTCCAAAGTAGCTGAGAAAGTGGGCGGCAAATTTCATGGAAAATTCATCTTCCCAACTGAAGTCTGTGGAGTTCTTTCTTTGGAGTCAGTTGCTGCATATGGCTCACATTCACATTTGTGAGTCTTCAACTCCTCAACTTTTTTTATCAGCCACTCTATATCTGTGCTGAATGCCCATAATCAAATGCAATCCGCTTCATGTTATGTCTCTAAGAATAATACTTCATAAAAAAATCTCCTTCCTTTTTCTTCAATAATGTTACTTTTCCTATTTACTCATTGCTGAAACTATTGAGATTTTTGACTCCTTCCTTGATCTTGGTAACTCTCTCTTCCAAGGCAGATAATTCTTGATGATCTGCAGAATTTAAGGCATTCTGGTTGATGGTTGCCAACTCCATCCAGAGTTTTCTTAGTTCATTTTTGTACAACATCTTGTCCTAGTATCCTACATAACTACAACCCCTCTAGTGAGCGCCAATTGTTTAAATCCTAGGTTCTTCAGCAATTGATAGTTCCCAGGATGGTTAACTGCACAGTTTTGATGTTGTGCAATCCTCACGTTATCTGATGATATATATATCTGATTAATAATAGTATGAAGACTATTATTCATAGTTGAATATATCACTAGTGTTAGGTCCAACACTTGACCAGTATTCCTCCTCAAAATACTCTAAGTATCCTCTTTTTGGATTTATTCCCTTATCTGCCTAACTTGATCCACAATAGGATCCTAGTTTACAGCCTTTCCTCTGGTGACACACAGTTGGCAGCAATACCCATCTTAGCTCAGCTTCTCTTCTCTGGATCTTCAATCCTTACTCTTTATCCTACTAAAGAGTCTCCAATTAAAGCACACTGAAATAATTCCCTAGAAGATGAATATTATAAAAATGAACTCTACTAAAGTATATTATACTAATTGATTTTTTTATTAAATTTTGTTTATTGAGTGAATTTTTAAGGGTTTTTAATGGGAATTAGGCGCCCAACTCGCAGTTGGCACCTCATTGATGAAACAGCAGCTGTTGTTATTGAATCACCCATCCTCATCTCATCTGCGATGGTATTCCCCATCCTGGCTAGAATTCCATCATTAGAAATTCTTGTACTTAAAACGGAAAGAGTCAGAAAACTTGTCCCTAACGTTTTCCTCTTGACCCCAGCAAACCAACCATATTTGGCAAGTGACCAGCTTAGGTAATGGGACTTGTTACCCATTAAGGCAGGTCACGGCCAACTGATCAATTTTTAGTTGCATGTGGTATCACTCACCTCACAACTTGATCATTAAATTCTTAATTGGTTGGTGATGAAACCTGACCAATGCCAATAAGTACACCTGATAGTTAATCATTAATCAACTATCAGATGCCCCCATTTTGCGTCAACTCTGCCTGACAAGATCTTAAGCATTCACTCAGATCAATCCCTGATGGATTTGAACCAGGAGAATTACTTAAAATCTCCTGAACATTGGTAACCCATAATCAGGGTAAACCAATATCCAATTCACTTCACTATAGAGAATTATCCCCTAGCAATACATGGTAATCTAGATGATAGAAAATGTGGGCAAAAATCCCAAAATGACCCAAGGATGATTTTAAAGTGGTAAACGTTAGGCTATAACCTTAACGTAAAAATAAATTCCTAAAAGCCAAACCTTCCAAATTTATCTTTGATGGGTAAAAGTGTAGGGATAGCCCAGCTCTTTGTACGCCTTTCATCTTGAAAGACGTGGTTTTCAGTTCAGGATCAAATGTTATCCATAATAGGTTTAAACTCATTGCCTCAAAAAGATGAGTAACCTGTAAACTTTATCAGATTTAATCTGGGTTATATTAAATCAGTATATACTATTCAAAAAGAATATGGTTTAATTTTCACCTTGGCCAAAAAATAAATAGATTATCGTTCTTTGATTGAGATTTTTGTACATCATCCTGCTACCTGGTTTAGAGTTTAACTTAAATTTGTCTCCAATCTTTTTATAAGTGATACTCCTTCAACATATCTGTAGAAGGCATCTGCTACAAAAGGTTTCAATAAATGGTTCTCAGTTAAAATGCATAACTTAGGTTGCCACTGTCAATCTATCAAGCTTATTTTTTTATGGTTTCTAAAAGCAAATTTTAAGCTATCACTTTTTTCTAAGTAATGTTTTTATCTGATAAAGTTATTTTTAGCACTTACTATCAGGATATCTAATTTAAGCTTGTAGGGTGGGATTTATTTATACAATGAAACTTTGAATGTTATTTATTCTCTAACATAAACTTCTTTAATCTATAAGCTTATCATCTTTAATATAGTCTTCCTATAAGATTTCAAGGACTTATCTATAGCAAGATGGAAATGATATACAATTTATGTTTAGTTGGTTTATTTACCTTTGAAGGCCCACGCATTGTTTTTTATTTGATGTGCTACACTTAAAAGAATAAAAATTAGAGTATCAATATAAAGTAATGGACCAAATGGTAATTGATAATAAGATTTATTAGCTTAAAAACTTATAATTACTAGGACAAAATTTACCTCAGTTGTAAACCTGTCAGGAAAGAGTCTTCAACTCTCCTGTTTCCCAGAGAGGTGATGAAAAAACTCACCCAGGGACACAAGGAACAAACTATTAAGGCACAATAGAATCTAACGCTGACAAAGGTGTCCACACCTATATGAATAGTGATTTCTGAAAGGAGATTAGAACAAGGTCAAACAAAAGCCTTACCTTTATATGTAATATAATAGGTTTTATTAAATTGACAACCAACAGGGATGTTGGTCTTACCAAAATAATTAAAAAAAATTGGGAGAGGTGGTCCACAACCAACTTGCAATGAACTGATCCAAATCTGGCCAATAAAATCAACTTACCATCAGCAGTGAGGCTGTAGCTTGCATAAGCCTGAACTCAAGACTTTGATTGCAGTTTAATTTTCCTGATTGTGATATTTGGTAAATAGAATGGGATTTAGATCCCCATATCTGTTAAATGAAACAACCTATTTTTATTAAGTTTATAGCTTGTAAAACTCAAGGGCATGGATGAACACCCCTTTACCCTATCGAGCAGACCCTTAGAACCAACCTGGGAATACTTGGACCTTTACCCAATGTTGGTTTAGGGTATATTTTAGATAAAGAAGGGCGGCCAACTTGATCCCTTTTACTTTGGTGCACTCCTCTTTGTCATTGCAATTCATTCACACACTTATTTAAAGGGACATGACAAAACTCACTGAAGCCTTTGCATCTATAATTCTGGGAAGTAAAGCATTATAATAATTTAAGCACCAAAAACTCTCATGATAAGTTTAGGTAAGCTCTATATAGTAAGATAATAATAAGAAAAGGGCATATCAAAATATTTAGGAACAATGACAAAATATCATTTTACTTTTGCCAATGTGTGACTATACAAGTAGCTGAGATCCAAGCAATTATATTAGTCTCAGAGATATAACCAGTTATGCATATTCAAGGTATAGTATACAGCCATTGTATCGCTCTAAGGTATATTATAGATACTGTATAGAAATCACTAACTTCATGCAGCTAAAAATTAACTGTTATCTGCATTGTATTTCTACAAGATCTAAAGTTAAGTTTTATGGACTATACATAAAACACAAGATACTCTCTGATACAATCAATAAACTGTTAATTAGAATTTAAACTATCAGCTACTGGGTTAAAATTTTATTTTTGTACAAGATATATGACAGTAGCCTGGTAGGAGTTTGCAAAAGGAATGACTTTCTACAGACTTTGCAGAAACTATATCTCATCCTATTAGAGAAAAAAAGTTTCTTAGATATATCTATAATTCTAAGGATATAAAATTTTTTGCATTGTGCTAATATTGAATTATTACTTTTAGCTTAGTATGGTAGACACAATGATCCATGAGCATTATAGTATAAAACTAAATAGATATAAGTCAATAAAGAGTAAAAACTATACTAGACAAAATTACTTAAATTGTTATATATAAAAGTAGATGAAAAGCTATTATATATTCAAAGAAAGAAATTATTAGGGATTTAGATGCATTAAAAAGTTGTAGATATTTTTAAATAAAAATATAAAGTAGCTACTAAAGATAAAAGACAACTAGGTGTGAAACAATTGACAGCTTTTGCAGCATGGTAGTTATTTCATCTATTTCTCCATCTATTAGAGTTCTATATGTACCTATTTTTGGTAATCTTTGCATATCACATATAGGTAACAGTGTAAATTGGCTAATTTAAGCATAAGAGATCTTGTAAAAGATTACAAAAACATCTTGAATCGCACCTGTTGATCATTTTTATACTATAATTGTTATATGTACCTACTTTATGATTATATTTATATTTAATATTCTAACCTTCCAAACATATGTTCCTTTTTAATAAGCGCAAACTTAAATTCAATACTACTTTAATGGTATCTTTTTGCAATGATAACTAGCCTTTAACCAGGGTATGTATCATAAATTATCAGAGATTTTATAGTAAAACTACTATTCTATTTTTGAATATTATTAACCAAGTTTTATAACTTTTAATCTTAATTGAATAAATTATCTTACACAATAGCACAAGGAGAAATATAAAAAAGGCCTTAGGGCCATCTTATAAAGCTATCACCAATTTTAAAATCTATATGGGTTTGGAAAGACCTTGTATGAATACTGGATAGCTGGGTTGCTCACTTGATGCTAACTCAGAATTATTACATTATTATAGACTCAGTATTCTCAGCACTTCACAGATGCTCAAGAGAAAAGTAACAAAAGTTTTACTTTTAAGCCTACTAATTTTAATCTTGTTGGTAAGGAAGAGAATAAGTAAAATAAAAATTAGGGTATAGGGGTGTGTGGCATAGTTGGGAGGGCATCCCACTATCACCCCTCACGTTGTGGGTTCAAATCCTGTTGTGGCAGAAATTGCATTGATTGCATTTCTGTGCCAAGAGGATATCAATACATGTGGATTTGCGCACCATGCCTTGGTCCAACCAAGTGAATCAGTGATTTTAGATTCATGTAATCCTGGCCTATCAGAACATGCACAGGAAGGTTTTACCCCCAGTACTTGGGTTTTGTCCTCCACTCCTATATTGTCACTCCCTATCCTCTCTATCAGTGCGGTATATTTGTCCCAAGGTTGTCCCACCTCAAATAAAATTAAAAAAATTAGGGTATACATTATAATTTGTTTAATAGTGATAAAATGCTTATATGCTTTTAAGTATCAGAATGATTTCAAAGTGATAATTGAATGGAGTAAATTAAAGAGACAAAGGGTGGTTAGCTGAGCGGGTAAAATTTCTTCCACCCCTAGTGCAGGTTTTGAGTTCAAAACCTGTACTAGCTAGAAAACATTTTCAGTTTGGTATATTTGTCCCAAGGTCAACCCACCTCAGTATTTTTTTTGAATTAAAGAGATGTATAATTTCTTTTCAAAGAATTTTTAATATATCATGTGAGGTAAGGCTGTCACATATGAAAGGAGAAGCATGTCACGCTTTCTCCTATGGCATTTTATTTTAAAGATATTGTGTAACTCTACATAGATATGGCCAAACGTAGGTAACAGAACCTTATGATGATCCACCAATCCGCGCAGAAATATCAATTTTTATAACAGTTAGATTTTGATCAAATTTATTATACTGATGCATGCATTCAGGGTTCAGGTTGTCACTTATAATTTGGAATAGATGAATCTTGTTTGGAACTATTTGGATTTTTAAAAAGGATAGCACTTTGTTATAACTACTTTGGTTTAAACAACAAAATAAGTGTAATTATTTACATCTTATTGCAATAGCCCTAGATAATTAGAGATGAGGTAGTTGTCATTATAAGGTAAAGATGTATCAATATTAGCCAATCAGGTGGGGGTAAAGTAATCATACTTGTTGTAACCCAACTGAAAATACCAAAGGAGCCTTTTAATTGCAAACTCTTTTACTAAACTAATGGCAATATAAATTACATATTTAAATAATTATGCAAGCTGATCAGGGGATACTACTGGTGGACTAGAGTAGTAGAAAAGAGGAAAGTGATATGTGTAAAGTAAAGCTATTTGAAAACACCAGAGTATACAAGCTACTCCTGTTGTCAGCCAATATCGCAGGTGTTGTGGAAATGGGTAGTCTATTCCAGGGCGTTTCACCTTGGTTTGAGCAGGTGTGGAGAAAGAGAGCCGCATGTATAAATCAGAGTGGAGCCATGACTCAACGAGTTGTTGCTGCTTTGTCTTCAGGTAGCTGTATAGCCAAGCCTGAAAGCGTTCCAGTAGGTGTAGGTGAAATCTGTTAACTGTCCCGCTGATGGTTACACTGTTCCATTGAAGGAATCTAGTGAGACAGTGTGTATGGTACACAGTGCTATGGCTACTATGAAGGAACGGAGCATGGGTGGTAAGGAATTTAAGATATTGTGCAAAGAGGAATCTTTTAAATTTATAGATCCCTGGTGGCTTAAACTCTGAACAGGCGCGCCACCTCTCGCCATATGGCTCTTGATAGTGGGCATACTTCAAGGTGGTGATGCAAGGTATAATTCTCTCCACACACTGCACATGTTGCATGGGAGGCATTTGAGTGGTCTGCTGCTCTGTAAGTTCATCTGAGGCATCACCAGGTATTGGCTATGACCCAGGGTTGGAGTAGTGGATGGTGGGCAAGCCTCCATATTGTTTTTTGCGTTGAATGGTAATAGGGGATGTCCAAAGCATCTAGATAATCAACTCTTGAGATGCTTAATTATGGTCTGAATGTTTCCATGGTGGGCTGGCCCTGCTTCCCAAATGTGAAGCATGTTCTGGGTCTTCCCCACCCCTGGCTTATGCCCATTATTGCGACAGTCCATCTTGAGTTTTTGATGATGCAGAGAAGGCGTTTAAAGTGAAATAGGTCTCATGTGGGCGAGCATTATTAGGGCGGGATGTGAGGTATGAGAGTAGACTTGAGGGGTTGTGGGGGTTGGACAGTTTGAGTGTTTGTGCATAGTTGGCCCTGGCTGCTCTGGTCCAATGTTGGCGTGGGAGGCCCAAAGCTAGGACTTTATACATTCAGATTTCTAGTATGCAGGTGGCTTGCTCTTCAAAGTTTAATAGACCCATGCAACTGCTTGAGCATGGGCCACAGAGCATCACCATGCGTACAGGTGGATGGGATCCTGGCCACAGCCATCCTTGAATCATGGCGTGCATTGAGGAGATGAATGAGGGTGAGAAGGAGATGGTGTGGGAAGGTAACCAGATTATTGGGAGTTTAGTGAGTTTAAAAACTGTTAAGCGCCCTGTTAGCCCAGGTGACCTTCCTTTAGGGAGGCGCAGTTCAATATTCTTTAAAGCAGTTTGTTCTCTATTGTCTCAGTGGCGTGTCCACCTGCTTCCAGTCACATTTCAAGGTGGTGGACAGGGTTGGGGGATGGGAGTGACGTAAAAGTTAGGATGAGAGTAGCAAGCTTAAGTAGGTGACTTGATGGTGAGGGTAATGTTGCTCTAACGTCTTGTACTTGCCTAGTGTCATGAAAATAGCAAGTTATTTTAGACTGGCCTGCCGATTTAAGTGCTGAAATAAACAAACGCCAAGCCCAAATGCCAATGGCACTGCTGCTGGTACAATGGTTATGAAACTAGAAAGGGATCTCGCCATTGAGCACCCATGAGTCATATATGTGTAAATGCACCTAAAAACGTACCAAGTAAACACGGCCAAGAGCCCCGCGGGTTGTGGAAATAGAGGAAAAAAATGTTAGTTTAGTTTTAAGCATTAAAAACTGAAATTGGGGGAATGATTTTATTGGGAAGATAAATAAAGAAAATTGACCGCTATTTTCTCAGTGTGATGCAACTGATTAAATAGTGTTTGATTTTAGTAGGTCAAAACAGGGATCAGGGCCCTGAAATTCAACCTAACCTGGCGAATTTTTGAGGAAGGGTTAGGATAATTCTAGTTAGAACTGACATTGAAGGATTTTGCAGCAGGCTGAGCTGCTATCATTTTGTCCGCAAATGCCTGGACTGAGACTTGACTGCATTTACATTGGTTGGCGTGATGGCATATGGCTTGATGGGCAACAGGAATTCCCCAGGGCCACCCCACATAGGGGCGGACCCAATTTGTTGGAAATGGGTTTGGGATGACCAAACCACCCATGCCTGGTCGCTGGGGCATATGTTCATCCAAATGAGTTGTGTTAGGCGCAAATCCTGATTCTTGAACTAGGGTTTTCTGCTCATCAGGGATTGTCCCCAATGATTTTGAGGGAACTTTGGAATTGGTGATTGTACTACTTGATGACTTGATGTCTTCTGCGATTCCAGCCAATAATTCACTAGTTGTCTTTTTTCAAATATTGGTTTTCCGCCTGTCAGAATTTATTCCCATTGAATTCGGACATTTTGGCTTCAATTCTGAGGATTTAATGCCAACGGTTTTGTAAAGTCCCTCCCACTTGTGAGGAAGATGGTTACTGATGATTTTGGTGCAGATTCCCTCAATATGGCAAACTAGTTTAGCGGAGGCAAGCACAGGGACCGGTGAAGGAATCTTCATAGGGAGTGCTGTTACCCAGCGATCGTCTACCTCATGGGCGAGGTCGCCCTGGGTGATGAGGGGTACAGCCGCCCTTTTCAGACCCTTCTTATTTGGGAATGGGAAAATCGCCCAATCCACATAAAGGGGACGTTCCTCGAACTTACATTACCATTTCCTTTTGCCAAAGGAGGGGCACCTCCACTGGGAAACTGTGTGATGGCTACATTTTTGTGTGCCTTGGGTAACTTGATTGCCATCAAAGTTGCAACTTTTTTTGGGGGGGGATGGGGAGTATCAGATGGGACTCATGAAACGCCTCAACCAGTTCCATGCAGTTTTCTCAATTTTGGGCCTTGACCCAACTGTTCTCATAGGCTGGATAGCCCTTCCAGGTGACGAGATACTGAACCAACCTCTGAGATTTGCAGATTATAAAATGCTTTCCATTTTGGCTTCCTCCGCATCCTTGACTACTATTGGCTCAGGGTCCACAGGAACAGTCCCCTTGAATGGGGACAACTGAGATATGTGGAATACAGGGTGCAGTTTCCAATGAGCTGGCAATTTTGACTGGAAAGCACCGTTGCCCAAGTCTTCCTCCACTAACTGAGACCTGAATGCTTGCTTGTAAACTACCAGGAAGGTACCTGCATCCACAAATGGCGCGTAGAAGCCATGACATGTGGCCCACAACTATGTTGTGGCCAGGGAGCCATTTTCAATCCGCAAACCGCTTGTAATCATCAATAGCTTTAGTGAGATGTTCCCACAATAAGGACTGTGTAGACAAATGTGCTCAGCACGATATATGGAAGCTGGGACCTCTGGATGCAGGCAGGGACTGACCAAAAAACGAGAAATTATACCCCAATGTCGCTTCATAGGGAGAAAACCCCGTAGAGGCGTGAGTTCCATTGTTATATTAAAATTGAGCAAGGGGGAGGTCATTGGCCCAGGTATCCTGTGCGCCCGCAGCATAGCAGCGCAAATACTGCTCCAAGATTTGGTTAACTCACTCGGTTTGTCCATCAGACTGGGGGTGATACACTGTGGAACAGCATGGGGTAATTTTTAAGATGGATAAGAGCTCATTCCAAAACTGCACAGTAAACTAGGGACCACGGTCACTGATGATCTCCTGCGGGAGACCAGACATAGAAAACACATGGTGCACAAAGAGATGAGCAGTTTCTTCTGATGTAATCGTGGAATAGCATGGAATAAATAGGGGAATTTAGTAAAACGATTGACCACCAACATCACTGCCATAAACCCATTAGAACAGGGAAGTTAACAATAAAATCCACGCACACTGATGTCCATGGACCCTCCGCCTGTTGTAAAGGATGAAGAAAACCATTTCTATCTGATTGATCTGACTTGTCACATGCACAAGTAATGCAGTTGGAAATACAGGCTGGTACTTCTTTTGATAGACCCACCCAATTATCAGTACACTTTATCAAATCAGTACATTTCTTGTTGCCTGGATGACCAACTGTAGGAGGGTCGCGATGCGCCCAAAACACCTCAGCTCTAAAGAGAGGGGGGACTCAAACCTGTGACTAAAAATAAATGAGACCCTCCACCAAGGAATATAGGGAATGTTTGTGAGCTTGAAGGTACAATTGATCTAATAACTCCACTCCTTTGGGGCAGGTCATTTGAGCTGCTAAAACCCGTGAAATAAGAGGAGCATCAGGAGCTAAGTCTAATGAAAAGACCACGGGTAATACAATAGATAAAATTGAGTGGTGGGAATCATGGTAACCAGCTCTGCTTTGTCTGCGTCTGAGGGGCAATGAGCTGACTTGCGGCTAAGGAAATCAGGGAGCACATTTTATGCACCTTTCAGGAATTTATATTTAAAATTGAAACTGCACAAATCCTGAATTGTGCAAGCTTTCTGTGTGCCAATTTCTGCAGTTTGCGAAAATACAGAAGAGCTTGGTGATCTGTACGCACTGTTAACTCATGCTGAGTGCCTTGTAACAGATACCACCAATGAGCCAAAGTCCATGCTACAGCTGGAAACACCTTATCGTAAATGGCCCAGGATTGCTCAGTAGAGGAGAATTTTCTGTGAAGTAAGCAACCAGATGTTCTAAACCATTGTGCTCCTGGAGCAGAACAGCACCCACTGCAACGGATGAAGCATTTCATGCAACAATATATGGTTTGGATGGGTCAGCGTGTTTTAGGATGGGGGTGATAAGAACACCCCTTTGATTTACTTGAACGCCTACTGGCACTCAGTTGTGTTAAATAAAAGGAACATTCTTACCTGTGAGGGGGTGAAGCGGAGTGGCTAGCTGGGAAAGGTATGGGGTAATTTTCTTCAGGTAATTAATAGTGCCCAAGAAACTTCGTGATTCTTTTTGGGTTGTTGGAGTTGGCCATTCGTGGATGGCATCCAACTTGTTAGGGGGAATCGCATACCCATCTTTTAGGACAAGGTTTCCTAGAAAGGTAACTTCCTCCCTATAAAACTCGCAATTTGAAGTCTTGACGAACAGGACCGCCTTGTGCAAAGCAGCCACTACCACTTCCAAGTCTTTTGCATGTTGTTCAGGACTTGGGGAATGAACCAAAATATCATCTATATACACAACCATGCAAGTAAATCGGAGGTCTCCCAGCACACTATCAATCATTCTTTGGAATGTAACTGGCGCATTTTTCAACCCAAAGGGCATTACATGAAATTGAAAAATACCTCTCTCTGTTCAGATCGCAGTAAGCCATTCTTGGCCTTCCATCACCTGGATTTGGTTAAAAAATTAACAAGATCAAGCTTAGAGAACACATAAGATTTGGCAATCACTTGACTAATAGTTTACTGCAGGGGCAAAGGGTAGGGATAGTGCACTGTAATTTTATTCAGGTGTTCATAATCTACGCAGGGATAAGGGAACCTCATCCCTCTTGGCAAAAACAATGGGATAAACTGGTGATGTCTCTTTTAATAACCACCCTTTCTTAAGCATCTTATCTAACCAAACGTTAAGAGCAACCTCCTCTTCCACTGTGTGTGGATACAAGGGACAGTTGATATTCACCAACTGCACCATTGTTTGGAATCCTAAATCGAATTTAGTGTGAGGGCAGAGACAGTCCGCCCTCTCCAAATCAAAAATACTTTGATAGTACATCTATTCCTTGGGAAAATCTTATGGAAGGCCCACAGGTGAAATGAGGGAAGTGATGGAGCTGCAGCCTTGAGTTTTTGTAAGGGTATCAACTAAAGGAAATTCCCCCTCCGTTTGATCATTAGAAAATGTCAACATATTATACTATAGGTAAATTATAATATGTTGTCAAAGCCACCAACCTACCCCCAGAATTACTGAAACACCAGGTTTGGCATTGCAGAGAACCGATTGCAAAATCTAAACTGATGAACTGAGAAAAGTACTGGCCTTTGGACTACGTATGAAGACTGGGAGGCTGATGAAGTGACCATCACCAAAGGACCTGAGTCCAGGTCAAGCTCCAACTGTTGGTATAGCTCTACACTCATAAAATTATTCGCTGCTTCAGTATCTACTAGGGCCTCAAAGGACATGTGGTGAGCTCTGATACTGATTTTCATGGGCAATAAAAAGTAGGCGAAATTCTTTTCAAAGGCAGCTATGGTTGAGTCTGTAGATAAGGAAGAGATGGTACTAGGATTGGGGGAAACTACTAGATTCGCAACAGGAGCAGACACTTCATAAGTCAGAATGCCAGAATATTCTAACATGGGCACAATGCCTGCGACACTATGGAATGTGATTTGGACAATGAATTCGAGCTGGTATTTGACACCAAGGCCACCTTGGCGGATTCTATCATGAAGATTCCACCTAGGAGGGTGGTCTTAGACAATTTGAGAGGAACTAGGCTTTTGTGGCCATAGTAAATTTTCTTCACAACCTTATTCAGCTGAGAGAAAAGGATCATTGCTATGTCCATTTCAACGAGAAGAGTGGAAATAGTTAAGAATGATGGTTGGTCAATTATATCATGAAAACAGCAGTTGATTTCAGACTGGCCTGCTAATTTAAGTGCTTAAGCACCCAAACGCCAAGCCTGAATGCCTGTGGCACTGCTGCTGGTATGATGATTATGAAAGCAGGAAGCATTCTAGCCATTTAGCAATCATGAGTCATAATTGTGTATAAGCACCTAGTAACGTACCAGGTAAACACAGCCATTAGCTTCGCGGGTTGTTGAAATAGAGGCGAAAAGGGTGGTTTAGTTTTGAGCATTATAAACTATAATTGTGGAAATTATTTTATTGGAAATATAAACAAAAAAATTTGACAAACAATTTTATCAGTGTGATGCAACTGATTAAATAGAATTTGATTGGTAGTAGGTCAAAAAAGGGATAAGGGCCCTGAAATTTGACCTAACCCAGCGAATTTTTTGGGAAAGGGGGAGGATAATTCTAATTAGAACTGACATCAAAGGATTTGGTGGCAAGCCGAGTTGCTATTGGTTCATCCACAAGTGCCCGGACCAAGGTTAGACTGCATTTACGTCAGTTGGCATGATGGCGTCTGGCCCAATGGGCAACATGAATTCCCCAGGATCACCCCAAATAGGGGCGGTTCCAATTGGTTGGAAATGGGTTTGGGATGACCAAAACACCCATGCACGGTTGCTGGGTCATTTGTTCAGCCAAATGAGTTGTTTTGGGCGCAAATCCTGAATCTTGAACTAGGGGTTTCTGCTCATCAGGGATTGTCCCCAACAACTTTGAGGAAACTTTGGCATCAGCAATTGTACTACTTGATGACTTGATGTCATATACAATTCTGGCCAATAATTCAATAGTTGTCTTTTTTCAAATATTGGTTTTCCGCCCATCAGACTTTACTTCCATTGAATTTGGACATTTTGGCTTCAATTCTGAGGATTTAATGCCAACAGTTTCGTAAAGTCCCTCCCACTCGTGAGGAAGATGGTTACTGATGTTTTTGGTGTAGATTCCCTCAATATGGCAAACTAGTTTAGTGGAGGCAAGCACAGGGACTGTGGAAGGAATCTTCATAGGGAGTGCTGTTACCCAACGCTCGTCTACCACATGGGCAAGGTCGCCCTGGGTGATGAGGGGTACAGCCGCCCTTTTCAGACCCTTCTTATTTGGGAATGGGAAAATCGCCTGATCCATTCAAAGGGGAGGTTCCCCTGGCCTTACACTTATTAGGATAACTTCTTCTTATTTTTTTGAGTGTCATGTTCTCACTGTGGAGTATTCCTTCAAAATGTACTCAAGTAGCCAGGCATCTTTGTTACTGGCTATGCCAGCCACACAGTCATCTGTGAATGCCAGTAACTTTACTGAGGTTGATCTTGTGCTGTGATGCCAGCTAGGCGCGAGTCAGCTACGCACAGGAGTGGATCTATGCTGAGGTTATATAGCAACGGGCTGAGGGTATCCCCTTGTTTATCCACTCTGTGAGGTCTTATTGATCCAGTGAGGAAGCCGGGGTCGCACATAGCCATGGAGGTTGATTCTGTGAGCAGCATTGCCAAGTCTATGAATTTTGATAGGAGCCTAAATGCTTTCAGGCACAGATTCAAGTAAGGCCAGCTGACGCGGTCATATGCCTTTTTCTGGTCTAGGAACCAGGCCTCAGACTCTTTGGATTGACAGATATTGGCAACTGTGTGGATATTATCCATATAGATCTCCTGGGTATGAATCCAAACTGGTTAGGGGATAGGACTTTAGCTGCTATTTCGCTTAGTATATTGGCTAGAATTTTAGTTAGAAGTTTTGTATCTGTATTTGTTAAGGCAATGGGACGCCAATTGGAAAGCTCCCAATTATCACCTCTTTGAAGAAGGTTATGACATAGGAATCATGTCCTCCAGGCAGAAGGTGGGTGTACATCGGGTTGGGACCATCTAGTACTAATAAAAAAAGGTGGGTGTACATCAGGCTCTTATTCATGGACGCCAGGAGAAGCAGTGCCATGTACTTGAGATGTGTTCTATAGAATTTTCAAGGTATCCCATCAGGCCCTGGGCATTCCCTATGCGGTGCACAACGTACCATTTCCCAGAGCTCCTCTAGTGTGATTACTTTAATGAAAAATGTTGTCAGGCAGTGCACTTTGGATTCTAGTGCTGTTAACAAAATTTTTGTTTTTTGGTCAGTTGTAGCGTCATGGTATAGTTTTGAGTGGTGGTTGTGTACTTCAGTTGATATGTCTGATGGGTCAGCTGCAACGGTGCCATCTTTCTTTTAAAGCTGTGTGCACATGGGTTCATTGGTGTGGGAGTGGTATTGATGGAAAAAGTACGTTGAGCAGGTCTCGCCTTCTTTATGAACTTACTTTTTTTACCTTAATTTGATGCTGGTGATATAAGATGAGGGCTTTCAGGTGGACCTATGTTTCCGCCCACCTTCGCCCCTATCTAGGGCTATAGTCAGATTTCAGAGTGTTGAGCTCAAGGTGGTCCAGTTCATCCAGGGTTTGTCCAATTGTGGTAGTGTTGGTGTGATGTTTCCATGAGGCGAGGTGGCATGTTTTGATAATTAGACTCTTTTTGAAATCTGCTCAACTCATAATGGGTTTGATAGAAATGGGGTTGTGAATTTTGGGTTCACGGTTTCACTCTAAATATAGTCAGATAGTTTGGGCAATTTCATGTTTTATGGGTGAATTTTTCTCCAAGTTGACATGTGTGCAGATGTGGGGGTTGCAGACAAGCACATGGAGATGAGTCAATTGTCAGAAAAGTTGATTTATTGGTCGCAAAGTTGGATATAAAAGACTGGTGGGATGTCAGAGCTAGGATTAGGTCTATTCTTCTCATTGAGATGAGCCTGCCCTCGCATACATGAGGTTGAGAAATGCTGGGGAGGTGGGGTTCTCCAAGGGAGAATTGTTGTATAGGACAAGGGATGCCTTCATGGCATGGAGTTTGATGTGCCCTATAGGGTATCTCAAGGGCGTGGTCCATTGGTCTGTGTGGGGGTCAGCCCAGAAGTTGAAGACGCCCAGCATTAGGGTGTTGGGGGGATGGGAGTGTTGGTATTGTTTCTAATAATTTTCTCTTTTGGCTGGGGTGCTTGGCGGATATATGCTTGCTACCAAAAGTGTTAATCTTGCAAGGAGATGGTTGTTACCAGGATGAAGCCATGCAGATGGGCGTCCAATATATATAAATTTAATTTTTTGTGATGGCGCACAACCAATATACAGTGGCTTATCCATAAGATTGTGTTGGCAATATCCTGTTTGACCAGGAACCTTCTTCCCACTGTAGGATGTGAGTTTATTGGATGGCCAAGATGTCTACAGGGGGTTTTTGCAGGAAGTCCAGTTTTTTAGCTTAGAACGATTGAGCTCTGGCTCCTGAGATGTTCAACGTCCCTATGGTTACTGAGCTGCCCGAGGCGCCTCAGGATCAGTTGGGAGAAACATTTGGCCCTATCCATTTGCACCATTTTGATATTGGCTCTTGGTGATGGGGCCATTACCTCCTGTGCAATTGCGCAAACCCTTTTCCTTGGGCGCTTTTGTATAGGTATTACTGGTGGTTGAGTTTGCAATAGCTTCTTTCATCAGTGTTTTGTGTTGTTCCATGATGCCATGTGGGTTGTTCTCAGGAGTTTCATAATTGGTCCCTGCGAGTGTGGATCCTTCCTGCATGTTGTTGTTGGATTCAAATTATTCAGTGAAATTGGGGTATTTAGTAATATCTGGATTTACTGGTGTATCTTCGAGAATTGTGTGTTCTTGAGTTGGCTGATGTGATTGGTTGGTGCGGGCAATTTCCTCCATGTCTTCTTGTATTTGGTCAGGGGTGATGAAGGTGAATGAAAGCAACGCTGCCTTGGCCACAGCTTGTTTGAAGGCCTTCTGTGCCATTTTGCAAACCTTGGCGACACAGGTTCTATGATCATGTAATGGCCGTCTCTCCCCAGAGGAAGATATGTTTGGTGTCAATGATTTTAGCAAAGTCTTCACTATCTTAGTCCATCATTTCGTTGCATAATCAGGGGCCATTAGGCCATCCTTTACTGGAAATGTGTGGACTTTGTGCCCTAAAGCGCTGCAGTAGTTGCGGATGGGCGGTGCGCTTTTGGGCGTAACGTGGAACACCTTTGGAACACCTCCATCTGAGAGGTGGAACACTGCAGTGCGAGGGATTTTGGTGTGGTCCTCAAGTACCTCAGGGAGCAGGTTGATTATGGCGATTGTTTTGCCTGTGAACAGGTTCAACAAAAGGTAAAATTATTGCATCTTGAACTATTTGATTTCACCATAGCTGGTGAGCCCAGCACGGAGTTCCTCCTCAATTACATTTTGAGGGAGGCTAGTTGGAAGAAAGTCAAAAGAGACAATCAAATTTTTTTGCCTTGTTCAATCTGGTGCAAACGGTGCATACAACACATTTTTTGGGGAGTTTGATCTTAACGCAGACTTTTGTGGCGTTGTCTGCATCATTTTCCATTTTAAAGCTGATGTCAAACCATCCATGGTGGATCATGTGGGTTGTTACATACACTGCATGGGAGAATAAGGTGGCCTGTGCCTCGCCACTTTCTCCCACAAGGTGGGCGATTCTACCACTAGGTAGAGTTGAAGCCTGTTTTCTACTGGAGACAGAGGTTGGATCATTATTGTATTAATAGGTAGGCGTTTTGTTTGGTGGTAAATTTAACAAAACATGATGGAGTCTGGATTTGCGGTTTCTTTGCAGCAATTTCTCCTAGCCAAGTTCCAGGGCGTTTCTTACCATTCTGTGCCATTTCATTTGGTATATTGCCCATTACTGCTTTTGATTAGTTCAGTTGTATTCTATTAATGTCGCTCATCTTCCTGTGTGATCATCAAATTGATAGTTTGAATTTAATCTCTGTAACAAATGTGATGGTTACAAAAAACATAAATTACATATTATATATATATATGTTATTATGATTGTCCCTAAGGTAGCTTGGGAAGGAAAATCTAAAGGTAGCGTCAATGATCCAATATTCTTCACATGAGATATGATTCTTAAAATTTTGACAGACATTATATTTAGGTATTTTACCATGACAAATTTAATGTTATCTATAACTTTATTGCAGTTAATAAAGAATTTACACTCATATTTATATATATGTTAAAATTCATAAAAGCTAGCCTAGGCCTAATAAGATGTAAGTAAAAACTCTGATATAAATTGGTAGGCTTTGCTTTAAAATAGATGAGGATCAACCTTTTTTATTTTATATTATTTCACTCTGATCTCAGCTTCTATCATTCAAACATCCTTGAAGATGAACATACAGAACTAATTAACATAGGATTAAAAAGTCAACTATTCCAGTTATGAGTAATTAGTAAGTCTCATTACACTATAATACAAACCAATTAATTAGAACAAATTTGCTTCCCTATTAACCCACCATTGATTGGTTCTAGTGACCTTTCTTCCCAGACCATCATAAAATTAAAGTGATAGGAAGAGGCACAGATCATGATTAACCTTTCCATGTCAACGATCTCATGCCATATATTATGCATTTTTTAGCTCAGTGCCTCAATGAAGATCATCCTAGTGACCTTTGTTGCCTTTAAGGTTTAGTATATCATATCTTTGGAGCGGAGTTAGGTTCCAACATAACAATTCTGGTCATTAAACTTATAAGAATATTTCTCTGTAAGTTATTGACAAAGAATTAATAATTCACTATTTGCATTTAAGAATCATATAAAAGATGGAGAAATAAAAACGATAAATTATATAAATTATTCTTTCATATATATAGATCAATATGGAACTCGCCCTATCAAAGGGTACTGTTGATATAATAGATATAATTTTCAACTATATTCAGGGAAGAGTCTATCATATTAAGTCTTTAAAAAATTTTGTAATGCATTTGATTACTTCATGAGCGGTGTTTTACTTTCAATCATTTGGTAAGTATCTCAATATTTGACTGCGTCTCCCACAAGATTCTGTTGCAGAAAAAAAGTATTTTCTTAATATTCTGGCATAAACCAGATTAAATTAAAGTCCTATATTGCACATTTGCAATAGAATATTGATCCTTTTTTGATAAATATATAAAAGGGCCAGACAAGGTATTATCCAATCCATCTGGTTGACCCCAAGACAATAATGATAAGATAACACCACGTATCCAACTCTTACTCAGGTAGCTTAGTTCAAGTGGCTTCTAGTTGGACTCCCAGTTAGCAGTCTGAATTATAGTGTAGTGGAAACCACCTGAAGTCCATTTAGCTTATCATTTAGATCTCGCATAGTTAGCCCAGCATTCTTAACACAAGTAGAGGCAGCTATAGGGTGTAAAATGGCTGGTAAAAAGGGATCTTTACATATAAAGCAGAAAGGACGATATATTAATATACCTATGATACCTTTTTTTTGATAAACCATCATTGCTATAGGAGATAAGTGGTCCAGTGTTAGGGTTCAGAAGTGGCCTATTTAAAAAGGATAGAGACCAATGTCCTGTTAGCACTTTCATCATCCCCATTGGTGGAGGGATTATATGGAGTAGTTAAACTTTGAAAGATACCAAGTATAGCTTTACCTTTTGTTGTAATTGGTTTGACCAACCATCAGGATATGTTATATATAATGATTGATATCATATGTCAACTAATACCTAGATAGCGGATTTGATCAATCTATTTACAATGTCATGCAGCCTCAGCTTTTATACGTAGTGACCTAGAGTACTAATATACTATTCGTTGGATCCCTAATACCCCTCTGGCACATCTCTTGCCCCCTTAACTTATACACTTGTTGGCCATTGACGCTGTGGTCTCAAATATATTATTACCTCTTAATTTAGCATAATCAGTTTATACTGCCCTCATGCCAGAATAAAACAAACAGTAATATGGGCTTTATAATTATCAGGGCCATTCGCAAGTACTTTGACTATGTAAAACAGAATGCCTCTTTTAGGGTAAAATACTCCAAGCCTTAATCTTCGTCTCTTTGGCCAATTTGGATATCATCATTTTAGTTTACACATTATGGAATGCTGCTTGGTATATTTAAAGAACCAATAAGAATAAAGATTGAATGAGCATATCTGAGGAGGATTGCGAAGGGTAGGGGGACCTTTTTCCCTGTAAAAGAGTTTAGAGCCAAATAGGAAATAAGAAAAGCAAGTTCCTAGAGCCGCTTGAAGTACTAGATACTACTGTGAACTCTTACTTGATTAATATTTATCCTTATTGTTGTATTTTTAGGTGTTTGTGTTGATTTAACATTAAATATAACTGTCTTCAAACAGTAACATTTTATTCTATGTGATAAAACCTGTGCCATTGATTTAAGATACCCTGTGCCAAATTCAAAATTTGGTGCTCACTATAGGGGCCCTACCTGTCAGGGACTGGTGTACTACTGACCTGGTTGGGGATAGCTAACCATGAGCTAGAATAACCAAGGGTTTTAATCCAGTATGACAAGGACACTAGAGGTGTCCAGGTATAAGGAATGGTGGGTAAGCTGGTATGGGAGTTGCTTAAAGGCATGGTTTACAAGGGTAAAGTTGGAAGGAAGTTTCTTGTAAGCTGGGGTGGTAGATCGGTATTGATAACACTTTAGTAAATATACTTATAATGTTTTCATGATAAAAATATTTTTATTGACAGCAAAAATAAACCAAATAAATGCCTTGGTATTATATACCATCTAACTTCCTGAACTTATCTAAGCTTAATTGATAATAAAAAAGTGCACTATTCTTCTCTGGAGCTTATGGGATTGCAAATTACATATGATTTTGAAAGGCAGTGGGAATCGTCTCAGTCTCATTGTAAATTCATTTTGATGCGATTAATTGAATCAATATTAATGCAATTGAGGTTATTTAGATGATCAATTGAACATTTTCACAACAATTATTCATTTGATATGCAAGTAATTGATCTAACTTCATCACATATCCTCTTGATCTGATTGATGATATCTGTAACATCAGGAATTCCACTAGAGTCAGGATTTACCCTGACACTACCTTTGCTTCCATGTACCAATTTTATCAAGTATGAATTCAGATATTATACTGCATGAGTACCTTCCGCCAAAAGTGGCGCACCCTTTGGACGCTGAAATGAATGGTTGTCAAACCCAGTCATATTAGTCAAATGAGCTTGGACAATTGCAATTAGAAAAAAAAAGCCCACGTTGGTCTACTTTCTAAAATCATATTGAGTCAAAATCACCAACTTAAAGTTTTGGAACAGCATGTAATGGCCCTTGAGAGCAAAAATCTAGCTTCAAAAGCAAACGGCCATTCCGCTACTGAAACAATCATCAGCCCTGTAATTTAAACTAAAATTCAATAAAATGTGAGCTACATATTTTTGGATCTCTTTGAGATCAGCATGGCTGGAGCACTGGATACTGTAAAATTGGCTTCAATAATGAATTAATTGTATTATGAGAGTCAAGACTTAGTCTTAACTAAACTAAAGAAGGCTATTTCCTACCCTAATGCAAAAGCTTTTCTTATTAAAGGGTTTGGTGAGCTGAGATAAAGACCACTCATAAGATGGAGTTTTTTAAACATATCATTTAAATATGATGAGCCAATTCAAGTGTTTGCCAAATATTTTTACTTGGAGGCACAGACACAATATATGGCTAACGGTATTAATGAGTTTGACACCCAGATCGCTCTTTGCCATGCCCGTGAGCCATATACAGAGCTGTATCAGGTTTTAGTACCCGTTTTTAAATGAAGAAACTGATATTACCCACATGGTGAGTTACCTTGCAGTTGCGCAGTCACATTTGAGCGCCTAATTAAAGCCCACATGAAAAATGTGAAGAATCTAACCAGGGTATGTCCCCCACTAATAAAGTAACTCAGCCATATGGCCTTTGGTTTGAAACCCTAATACTAATCAGGTCCTGTGTTTTCATCGTAAGAATTTTGGGCATTATGCCAATCATCTCCCTAAGCCAGTTCTAAGGCTAGAGGGATTTTTTGACCCCAGTAAAAAGAACAGACTTGGGAAAAGTCAGGACGTATTAAAACTGGTAGTTTCTACCTCGGCCTCTTCTACAAACATCCCAATTATGAGAAATCTCTAACCTCACCTTTGGGGCTGGCCAAATAATAAAAAAGCCAACTCATGTCCATCAGGTTTTCAGTTAATCGCTGAAGATAGGGTCAGTTGACTCAATCTGTCCCTAATAAGGGTGAGGCCAAGTTGGGGGCCTAAATCATAGTGAAGCTGTATGCTCAACAGTTATTATTATATGAGCTTTCAATTACCTCTGATGATATCCCCCAACTAACTGAGGTCCACGTGGAAATCCCTATTGAGAACTTAGTGGAATCCAGCTCTTGGATATGTTTGGAAATTCAATCTTTATTAAAACAGGTGGACATCATTGAGGTTTTAATGATAAATCCAGAGAGTTTATATTTCTCAGAATGCACCTATTTTGATATTTCTGTTAATAAGATTAAAGTAGGGACCATCTAGTACTAAAAAAAGATTAAAGTCTATCCATTGTTTACAGTGGAGAACCAATGAAAACTGTGTCCACTATAATGATGAAGCAATTAGGCCTCACTCCTGATAATGATCATCAGAAGAGCTTTGGTACCTCAGCCCTCAGTCTAAGAGGTCAAAAGGAGCATACAGTGCATTGCTACTGCAATTTGGCTCTCTGGTTGTTTCCACTCCCACTATTGTGTTATCTAACCAAAATTAAAATTTTCTTAATTTGACCTCTTTTATGAGGACTCATGGGGTAGAAGCTGATTTTTAAAGCCTTTAGAATTCTTGGACAAGCCCTTCCTTTATTCTATCAACAAAGGGATAATGCCCCAACAGCTTGATCTCATGAATTGGTCAACCTAGTTTTTAAGAATGGTATATTACCTTTAGTTACCAGCGGATTCAAGCCTGGATGCAGAAGTTACCCAACCAGACTGTTGAATATACTGAGATTCCACTACATACCCCATCATACTCTTGCCATTCTGTCAGACCAACAAGTTGTAAGGGGACTGAAATTAGTTTAGTAAATTCCCCACGGATTATATGGCAAAATTGTTGCCCCTTATGAGCATTCCAGATTAGAGCCTGTTGCAGCACCTGGGCTTTTTCTTTCTGACCATGGCAAAATTAAAATACATTTTTGGATAATTCTTAACCTTATACTTTAATTATTAAGCGGCATCAAATTGTTTTTTCTATATCCTACCTGTTGATGAGGTATTCAATATCTATGATTTTGGAGATCTGGATGAACTTGGGCTTGAGTGCGACAAGGATCAAATAGTGTGTAATCTGGTGCCTCAAGAAAATCTTTCTAGGATGACTGAGGATGAAAAGGATCAAGCTTTGGCCCTCTTGATAAATAATGCACTATATTTGCTAAAGACGATTATGATATGGAGGTGTACAGGATGTATCACATCAGATTGAAACTGGTAATCATCCGCCCATTCAGTTTAATCCTATTAGACGTTCAAAGGCAGAGGATGAAGTCATTAATGCTGAAATCATTCAGATTGTGCAACATGGTATGTTGGTGTATTTAATGGTCCTTGGACATCTCCAGTGTTAGTCATCAAAAAGAAAAATGGGTCTAACCGTACAATAAATGATTATTGGAAGCTGAACAATATTACTAAAAAGGATCCTTATACTTTACATCAAATCAACGACGTACTAGACCGTTTAGGCGGCGCACAATATTTTTCAGCCATGAATTTAATCTCTGGATACTAGCAGATAGAGCTGCCCAAAGAGGAACAGGTGAAATGCGGTATAATAAACCTAATAAGGTCTCTACCAACCTACTAGAATTCCCCAGGGGCTGTGCAACGCCCCAGCAACTTTTTCAGCGGGCTATTGATACCATCTTTGGCGATTTAAAGATTTCCTGCATCCTGGTTTATCTTGACTATATTAACGTATTCTATAGAGCGTTCAACGTACACCTACAACACTTAGAAGAGGTTTTTTGCCATCTTGCCAAGGCGGGGTTGAAAATTAAGCCATGTAAGTGTAAATCCTTCCATGAACAGCTGGAATATTTGGGAATTGTCATTGATAAACATGGATTGTGGCCCCAGACCGCCAAGGTTAAGCAATTGAATGCATGGCTCTGCCCTGTAGCAAGCGGGACATTCAAGTGTTCTTGGGAATGATAGGCTATGATTGTTAATTTGTCAAAAATTTTAGTAAAATAGGAGAACCATTATTTAGTATTCTTAAAACTGGATTAACTTTGAAGTAGACTGGAAACTGCCAATTAGTCTTTGATAAACTCAGGCTGCACTTAACCCAAGCGCAACTATTGAAGTACCTTAATTTTTAAAAACCATCTATTATCCAAACGGACGCTTCTTTCACCGCCATTGAGGCAGGGTTATCACATTTTTCTGAGGATGGAGATGGACATTCAGTAGCTTACCGCAGCTGGATGTTGGACGTCCATGAATGAAACTTTACAGTGACATAGAAGGATTGTCTGGCAGTTATATACGCATGTAAAATTTTTTTGGGTTTACATTTATGAGTAAATTTCACTGTGGTAACCACCCATTACTCTATTTGCTAGTTACAGGTTTTGAAGGAACTGGAAGGGCTTTTGGCCCAATGGGCGTTGAGGTTACAAGCATATGATAATGAAATTCTGCATCACCCTGGAAAAAAGCATCAAAAAGTTAATGTAATTATCTTGGTTACCTACCATAGCCTTAGTGGCTGATGTGGCAGATGAGTTATTTTACAAAATGCAACTCAATCTTATGTTATTAAACCCACAGAAGTTCAAAGGTCTTTAGAAAGATTAATGATAAACACTGTTGTTCAAAAATGATAAGCTGTACAAAGTTATATTATGATCAACAACTTTAAATACCTCGATCCAAAGGAACGAACTGATATTCTTGGAGCCCACAAGGCAACAGGGCATGGCGGCTTTAGGAAACGTTTGTACTATTAAAACAACGCCACTATTGGAAATCAATTAATTTTCATGTTCATAAAACCCTCCAATGTTATAAGGAGTGGTAAGTGGATGAACCTTACAAGAATGCCACCTTGTACCTATCAGTTAAGCCAAATTTAGCCGGGCACACTGTTTCTATTAATGTGATGGAGCCTTTGGCCAATACTGTAAGTCTGGGGGAGCATCCCCTCTGCCTGGACAGAGTGGTGTTTCCATTCTAAACTAAAAAGGGTCCAAAAAGGGCAGCTGTCCCTCTTGTCTCACAGGGAGATATCGCCCATGTGATAGATGAGCGATGGGTAGCAGCTCTTCCCTTGAAGATTCGACCACCTGTTCCCACAATTGCCCCCATCAAATAAGTATGGTAAATTGAGGAAAACTGTGCCAAAATACTTGAAAGCCACCATTCCATGGACCAAAAGGTTCGTATGTTGTTAATGGCAACAAGACCTCAGAATCAAGGTCTGAAAGCCTTAAACCCTCAGCAACAATGACCTACAGGCATGCACAATTAGTAAATAAGGAATCAAATGTTAAATTCACAGTGAAACTCACCAATGGCATCAGGCCATTGTGAAATGTTGTTGTCAGTTTAAAACCTTCTTCAAAAACATTGGGGACAAAGACTAAAGGTTGTGTACCTCTTAATAAGAATGTGTCCAGTGTTGAATCCTCAGTTAAACTCGCCAGAAGGGCATCAGGTAATGGGAAATGTTGTTGCCACTTTAGAACCCCCCTTGAAAACATTGAGGACAAAGCCCAACTGGCATGTACCTCCTAAGACAAATGTTGCTGCCAGCCTATAATCCTCCCCTCAAAAATTAGGTTCATCGTTTGATGCACCTTGCTTGTCCAAACAGATACCAAAGCGACCAGGTGTGGGCAGATTGGGTATCCCAAACCTGTTCCCGACCTCTTGAGACCGCCCATATGTGGGGTGGCCTTGGGAGGTTCCTGTTGCCCGTTGGGTGAGATACTGTTGTACTGACCATTGAAAATGAAGGGGAACCACAATTTGGGTACCTGAGGTTGAACCAACTGTGACTCAGCCCGCTGCCAACAATTTCAAAGTGGATTACAACTGAAAATAGTTTTTTCTCCTCGCTTAAAGTTCAACGGGTTAGGTTGAATCTTGAGGGCCTCAATCCTGAGTTTTTCTAAGCTATTCCTAAAATCAATCTTCTATTTAAGCAGTCATAACACACTGAGGAAATTGAAGGTTGATTTTCTCTTTTTAAATACAATAAAACCACAGTTCCCAAAATCCTATCTTATCAAGATGAAATTCAAACTCCTTAACACAATCATATTTTTACCAACTCCCAAACCCATGGACCCTGGGGCCATGATCGCCTCGTTTGTTTATAAAAGCTATTCACATTTATTACCTATTTGCATTTGATGGTAGAATCCATTTACAATCAAACAAAAGTCGTTCAAGCAGCAGTGCCTATGGCATTTGGGCTTGTCATTTGGGTGCTTTGGGCTTCAGACTGGCAGGCCTGTCTAACTTTCACTTACTGCACTCCTGACATAATCAATCGTCTATTATTTTTAGCCTTTACGCCCTTCTTGTCAATATAGGCGCAGCAGTGATCATCTTCTATCAGATGAACAGGGTAGTGAAGTAGTTTATTATGGCCGCACTGCACCGTTATCTCCAACTTTGACTCAGTCCACCCTATAAAATGAGATTTTCATGCTTGAAGCCGATGATATGGCCTTAGTTTGGATCCCAGCTCCAGATCAGTATCCATATTAATTTAAAAGCCAACGCTGCCCCGGCGCCCATGTAGTTTATTCTGGCATTCCGCTTTTAAATCACTGTTCCTGTTGTAATCCTTGTAATTTCCCCCAATCTAGTTGCAATCACTTCTTTATTAATAGACTCAACCTGTCTGTCAATAAACAGAATTCCGCCTACTTTTTACTACCCAATGAAAATTAATATCAGAGCACACCAGGTGACTCTCAATGCCTTGGTTGACACTGGAGCAGCGGATAACTTTATGAGTCTATAGTTGGCCTACCAGCTTGATCTTGACCTGGACGTGGGTCCTAAGGTGATGGTCGCTTCATTGGCCTCCAAGCCATCATACAAAGTACAGTGCCAAGTACCATTCTGTAAGGAGAGTGTCTATACTTCCCCTGTTCCCAGCGTGGTAGTGCACGGTGAACAGGCCTAACTCCAGGGAGCTAGTAATTAGTAATAAAGTTACTAGAGCCCCGCAGAGGGTGCTTGAGCTGTAATAACTTAGGTTGAGGATAGTTACCAATAGAGTTAAGACACAAAATGAACTAACAACAAGGCGGAAGTGAACCCCAAAGTGGGGTTCATACCCAAGAAGGTGCTCTGAGTGGGAGCGTATAGGAGGCGTAGGTTGGAGGGAACCTGGGAAGCCCAACAGTGCATGAGCGGGAGATTTAAAGTTGTTAAAATTAAATAGCTAACGTTGTGCAAGACCTCTTTAAAGAGGTCTGAACACAGGTTCATCTATGATAACAAACAAAAAAGTATACTAATGAAGGGTTCTTTATTATGGGGAAGTTGACCAACGAGATAATTTGGTACCAATTAGACAAATTTAAGGAAAATTGGGGGAATCTATCAATGTAAGTGGTGCTAAGCTAAGGTGCACCAATAAGCGCACAATTCCATTGGGCAGTGTGCTATACTTGGTAATTGACCAAACTTGGGTTATCAATTGTAGAAAATGCTGACACAAGCTAAAAATCTTGAAAACTGAACGGGTTTTGAGACCCCATTCACCTAGTTAGCAAATTGAACAGTCGTTTTCTAATCATAAAGCTGGTTTGTTATAACGCACCTACTGTTATATAGGGCCAAACTTCTCTTATATCCCCAGGACTAACCGGGGCATACCTCTCCTTAACCCACCGTTGATTATAGGTATGTTTGAGGTCAGTAGGCCTGCCAACTTCACCCTTTTGGCCTCCTGACATGCAGCTTTATAATTGGTAATTGTCCCCATTATCATGACATCTTCAAGTCATGACATTACCCTCTTGTTCTTTTGGGGCTCCACCTCCCTCCAGGGCTTGCGCCAGGGAAAAGTTCTTAAGGGCTGGGGCCAAATTCATAGAAGCAACGGTTTGCTTTGACTGAGGTCCGGCGGCCTGGGGAAAACGCTTGTGGAAAACGTCAATCAGTTTTTGGGCATGTGCGCAGTTGTGCGCTGGTACCCAACTGTTTTCGCTACATCACATACCTTCCAGTATACCAGGTACTCAAACCTTCTTTTTACTCAGTGGGAGACTACTATCTTTTCCACTACCCACTCTGGCGCCCCATCCACAAGATAATCCTTGGGAGTCTCTGGTGGGGGCCCTTAAACAGCGTCAACTTGCTTTCATGAAAAACTGAGATGATCTGAAACAAAGAGGGAAGATCTAACTGGTATGAGGCGTGGCCCATCTTTCTGACAACGTGGTAAGGCCAATCCTCTTCAGTCGCAGCTTTTAGCATGGCTGCTTGATAGGAATGTTTTGAGCATCAAGCATCACTAGATCACCTTCTTTGTACGCTGGACTCACTCATCTCTTACCATCAGCTTATCTCCTTATAAACTTGCATTGACGCCTCCAAACTTGTGGAAACCCTCTAGTGTACTTTCTTGATAGTCTACATAAAGTCCACAACTGCTTCAACTTTTGATCCACAACTGGGCTCCATGTTGAAAGCGGGGTTAAACACATGGTTGGCGAAAAATGGGGAACAACCAATAGATGCATGTAACGTGTTGTTATAGCTAAAAATGGGACATAGGAAGGTGAGAAAATAATCTGAATGATCTGCGGCAGTGTAACAGCGCAGAAACTGTTTCAAGAACTGGTTCACTTGTTTGGTCTGCCCATCTTATTGGGGGTGATAGGCAGTTGAACGGCAGGAGAGAATCTAAAGAGTCTTACACAACTCTTCCCAAAAGACAGAGGTAAACTGGGGTCCCTGATCGCTAATAATTTCTTAGGGGGACCCTGTGAAGCGCAAACACATGAGTGACAAAGAGCCTAGCCATCTCAGCTGCGGTTACTGTGGTTCTTCAAGGAATAAAGTGGGCGAACTTTTTAAAAGGGTCCACCACTACCATGATGGCATTGTAGCCATCAGATGCAGGTAACTCCACAACGAAACCCTACTATAAGAAAGTTAAGGCCCTTCAGCCTTTTGAACTGGTACCAACAACCCGGCTAGAGGTTTTCAATTTGGTTTTATTTAATTGCAGATCAGATACTCTTTACAATACCTGCCCATCTGAGCGGGTAAGCTTTATAATTGTATGTGAGCTGAATTAGATCCATAGTCTTCGTCTTCCCAGGATGGCCAACGGTATATCTGTCATTATGGTCCCAGATGATTTCCAGGCGAAGAGGTCCAGCGGGAACCCTATGCGCCCCTGAAACCACACCATATCATCCTTTACGTGATAACCCATGGTTAGATCTTCCTGATTCAGCGCGCTCTTAGCAAAGACCATAGTATATTCAGCTGACAACGGCTGATAAAGGACTACATTTATGAACATACTGAATTCCTCCACATTTTCCAGAGGAGAGAGCGCTGGCACATGGTCCAAGGAAGAGGGAGGTTGAGACAATCTTACCGGGTGAAATATCAACTGGGTATTATGCACCTCTACCTCCTTTGGATTGGGAGCTAATGCAGGGTTGCAGCCCAAAGCATCCGCCATACCATTCTCCTTGCCCTTAGTAAACTAATAAGAAAATGAAAATTGGGCAAGGGTCTCATGTCAGAGGTTTGCCGTGGGGTCAAGACATGAGGTGCGCGGTAATACAGTAAGGCATGGTGATCTGTTATATGCAGAAGGGTTGGAAAGAGCCATGCAGGTGATAACACCAATAAGTCAATGTCTCCACCACTGCTAATAACTCTTTGTCATAAATAGCGTAGCTTAACTCAGACAGAGACATCTTACTAGAAAAATATCCCACTGGATGCTCTATTCCATCTTCACCTACTTGTAATAGGGCCTCCACTATGGCGAAGTTGGAGGCATCAGTAGCCACAAGGAACTCTTTTTCTGGATCTACATGGTGAGGGACAGACGTGGACAATAGGATGCACTTTACCGCTTGGAAGGCATCCTGCAAAGTTAGGGACCACTGGAGCAATTTTGCCCCACTCACCTTATACAGGGGTGCTACCACTTCATAAAGATTGGGAGTGAACTTCTTGAGTAACGTGCACGTCCCCAAAAAGCTCCTTAATGCTTTAACTGAGGTGGGGTCAGCCACTCACGAATCTCCCTTATCCATGTCTGGACTTATCATGTATCCTTGGTCAAACACGACGTTGCCCAGAAAGCTGACCTGGGACTTGAAGAATTCACACTTACTTATCTTCAGCGTAAGGTTGGCTGCCTTTAACCACTCCACCACTTGTCGAAGGTGTACTGCATGGGACTCATGATCAGGGAAAACACCAGAATATCATCCATGTAGGCAACTGCGCATACCCAGCAGGCCCCCAAAAGCTGCATCAATATGGCGTTGAAAGATAGCAGGGGCATTCTTAAGCCCAAAGGGCATACCCAAAACTGGAAAAGCCCTTTTCTGGTATGGAATGCGGTTAGCCACTCCTGGCCCTTCTTAATCCGGAACTGATTGAACACAACTAGGCAATCCAGTTTGGAGAAGACTTTCGCCTTCTCCACATAACGCTCAATCTGTGAACTTAAAGGGATGGGATGTAAATCTGGTACTGTAACATTGTTTAGGTTCCCATAATCTACGCAAGGGCGTAAAGTTCCATCAGCTTCCTTCACAAAGAGAAGTGTGGAGCATACTGGGGAGGTACGCTGAAAAATCGCGCCTTTGTCTAACTGCTCCTTCACTCACACATCTAAAGCCTTTTCCTCCTGAACATTCAATGGGTAAATGGGGAAAGATATACGCACCAGATCCACAGTGAGCTTGAACTCACAATTGAACTTAGAATGATCAGGTAGTGCATTAGCGGAAGCTGCATCAAATGAAGATTCCAACCCCTCCAAACAGGAAGGTAAAGGAACCTCCACAGAGGGCTTCAACAATGGAGCGAGACTGAGAGTGTGGATATTGGGCCAGTGGGGCAAATCGCCATGAAAATTAGCTCTAGAAAAAGGCCCAATTAATGTATGACCATTCTTTGATGTTAAGGATAGGGTATTGTCTCTCAAGTTGGTCCTGACGTCAAATTTTCGCCACAATTTTACTCCCAAGATAATGGGGTACAAAAGGTTTCTGATTGCTTGGAAACGGTCCGTCAAAAGATACTTTCCCACTTGATAATACACTAACCCTAGTACCGTCAGGTTGGGAATAACTTTAGAAGCCCCTCCCCTAACCATACCACCTGACAAGTAACTAAGCTCAAGGTAGTTGGCTAGGTCCTGACAAATGAAATTCTCAGAGGCTCCAGTATCCACCAAGATAGTAGTTCTAATCTTACCTGAAAGGGATAAAAGGATATCAGTTAATAAAAATATCCTGATAGATCTTGATTTATAACAGAAAACGCCAACACTTCATCACCAAAATCTTCTTCACGGTCTAACATACCCCCAGAGTACGTTTTTGCATTATAGAATAGAGAGGGATAATTGGCCACTCTTACTACTGAGGCCACAAGTCCCACAATATCCTCAGCAACTTCATAAAGTTTTTATATTGTAATTGTAACTCCTTCTCAACCTCCTGGGTCCGCGGATCATTGCGGCGGTCAAGCGTGGGTTCTCTGGGGTGATTTGATACACTGAAATGGGGTCCATATCTGAGCCCTAAGAGAATAAATATGGTTTGGTTGTATATATGACAACGTCATTATAGAACGCGTTTTTGGTCATGAATTACCCTATTCCCATTTTAGCAATGGGTTTCCCGATATTATTCAAGGCCATCACCACCAGACCCACCATTAGGATACCGTCTGCACCATCCAAATGCAGTGCTGAAGAAAAACCAGTTTAATTAAGCTGATTTATTAAATTCGGTGTAAAGTCAGGGAATCATGACTCTTGGATTGCAAAGCGTCTGAAATTCCAGGTACAAGCAAGAAGGGTGGGTACTTTCCAGTTGAAGGTAGCAAGGATAACTCCAAGATGCTCCAACCTTTGGGAAAAAGAGTAAACAGTGGTGAGACTCACCGCAGCCGTGGCCAACAGCTGGCTCACACCTGCACTTTGTGAAAGTCCCACACAGAAGAAGTTCATGCATGTAAATTAAAGTGGTTGGTCGACTAGTGTAAGGAGAGTGGCTATAACTCTCCTGTTCCCAGCGTGGTAGTGCATGGTGCACAGGCCCAACGCCAGGGAGCTAGTAATTAACATAAAGTTACTAGATCCCCGCAGAGGGTGCTTGAGCTGTAATAACTTAGGTCAAGTGTGGTTAGCAGTAGAGGGAAGAACCAAAACTGAACTAACAACAAGGCAGGAGTGAACCCCAAAGTGGGGTTCATACCCAAGAGGTGCTCTGAGTGGGAGTGTATAGGAGGCGCAGGTTGGAGGGAACCTGGGCAGCCCAACAGTGCATGAGCGGAGAGATTTATGGTCGTTAAAATTAAATAGCTAATGTTGTGGGAGACCTCCTCGTAGAGATCCACGCACAGGTTCATCCAAGATAACATATATAAAAGAATACCAATGAAGGGTTCTTAAATATGGGGAAAGTTGACCAATGAGAGTATTTGGTCTCAAGTAGGCAAATTTTAGGAAAATTGGGGGAATCAAATAATGGAAGTGGTGCTAAACTGAGGTGCACCAATACGCGCATGCTTCCATCAGGCAGTGTGCTATACTTGGTAATCAACCAAACTCAGATTATTGATTGTAGGCAAGGCTGACACAAGCTGGAAAATTTGAAAGCCAAATGGGGTTTGAGACCCCGTTCACTGAGAAATCGATGTAAATTGTCATTTTTAATTGTAAAGCTGGCTCATTTCAATGCACCTGCTGTTATACAGGGCCTAACTTCTCTTATATCCCCAGGACTAACCTGAGAATACCTCGCTTTAACCCAGCGTTGATCCAAGGTATGTTTGAGGTCAGGGAGGTCTGCCAACTTCACCCTTTTGGCCTCCTGACATGCAGCTTTATAATTTGTATTTGTCCCCATTATTATGTCATCTCGAAGCTATGACACTTTCTTAGTTCACCAGTTTAGTTTAAGCAATCATTTTTTACTAATGCCTAACCTTGTGTTCCCAGTAATTTTGGGTGTGGGTTTATGGCATTGGCAGCATGTAAGGATCACCTTGAATCTAATATGCTGTCGTTTTGCAATGGTCATATGGAGGGCTATATACTTTTACTAGATATTCTTGTTAAAACTCAAGGTCACAGTTTGATCACTTCCCTCGTTCCCCCTGTGGGTCTCCCATCGGTTTTTTCAAAAGCATTGATGGGTTATCAAAGTATTTATTGGCTATGAGAAGGAGGACAGTCTTTCCTCACATACAGAATTGACTTGTGGCTTCAGAAAATAGTGCAGGCAGTGAACATAAACTTCCCACTGTACCCACATACTGTGGAGGAGGAGGTTGCCCTCAATGCATGGTTGGATGACATGATTAAGAAGGGTTGGCTTTTTCAAAGAAACTTCCGCAGGTTGTCTCTCCCATCATCTCTGTCAAGAAGGCTAATGGTTCACTTTGTCCCTGCATGGATTAAAGTCATCTTAATAAGATCACAGCCAACAATCCCTACCATCTGCCTTTGGAATAGACAATTGGACAAACAATTGCTAAATCGCGGCAGTTCTCAAAACTTGATCTTATTAATGACTTCAATAAGATTTGGGTGAAGAAAGGTCAGGAATGGCTTAATACAATCTGAATGAAGAGGGAATCTTCCAATTTCGAGTGTTGCCTTTAGGGCTAAAAAACGCCAGTCACGCTCCAGAGGATGATTGATAGTGTGCTGGGTGATCTCTGGCTCACCGCATGGTCGCATACATTGATGATATCTTGGTAAACTCTCCTACTCCTGAACAACATGAGAAGGACTTGAAGTCAGTAGTGGCTGCCTTATATAAGGCGGGTCTGTTCGTCAAGCCTTCAAAATGCAAGTTTTTACAGGGAGGAGGTTACACAATTTGGAAATACCGTCATAAAAGATGGGTACGCCATTCCCCCTCCAACAAGTTGGACGCCATCCACAAATGGCCAACTCCAACGGCCCAAAATCAATTGATGAGCTTCTTGGGAACCATTATTTTCTCTAAAGAAATTTTCCAGGGCCCTATCCCAGTTAGCCGCCCCACTTCATCCGCTCATGGGTAAGAATATCCCCTTTCATTGGACACCTGAGTGCCAGCAGGCACTTGAGTCATTTAAAGAGGTGCTCTTGTCACCCCCATCTTAAAACACATGGACCCCTCCAAACCCAACGTTATAGCATGTGATGCCTCATACGTTCAGTGGGGGCTTTTTTGCTTCAGGAGCACAATAGCTTGGAGCATCCAGTCGCCTATTTATACTTCAAGTTCTCTCCTACTGAACAGTCCTGGGCCATCTATGATAAGGAGCTGGCAGCCATAGCATGGGCCTTGACCCATTGGCGGTATCTCTTACATAGCACTTAGCATGAGTTAACAGTGCGCACGGACCACCAAGAACTTCTTCATTTCCGCAAGCCACAAAAGTTAGCACACCACCAGGCTCAAATCAACCAGGATTCGTGTAGCTTCAACTACAAGTATGAGTTTGTAAAAGGAGCGTTGAATTTTTTCCCAACTTCTTAAGTCATAACCCCGCACATTGTCCTGCTGACTCAGATGAGGCGGATCTGGTCACAGTCATTCCACCACCCAAACTTTATCATCGTACCTCCATTGTTTTGGCAGTGGACTTAACTCCTGGTGCGGCTCTAATTTCTCGAGTTTTAGCAGCCCAAATGGCCTGTGTGGAAGGTGTGAACCTTCTGGAGCGGTTGTCACTACATGCTTCAAAGCATTCCTTATATTCCTTGGGCGAGGGTCTCATTCAATTTTGGTCGCAGGTTTGGGTTCCTCCCCTCCTTCAAGCTGAAGTGATTCAGGCTCACCACGATTAACCTGCAGTTGACCACCCAGGGAATAAGAAGTGTATTGACTTAATCAAGCGTACCTACAATTAGGCGGATTTGTCAAAGGAGGCTCCAGCTTGGATCACCAACTGTGTAACTTTTGCATGGGCTAAGTCTGATAGGTCTGGAAATAATGGTCTCATTCACCCTTTACAGCAGGAAGAGGGTCCATGAACATTGGTGTCTGTGGACTTTATCGTTGAAATTCCCTGTTCCAATGGGTTTATAGTGGTGATGGTGGTTATTGATCGCTTCAAAATTTTTTCCCTATTTACCCCATGCTTTTCTGCTATTACCTCAGAGGAAACTGCCCGCCTCTTTATGCGCCATGTGTTCTCTATGTTCGGCCTTCCAAAGGATAGTGTCATTGACCGCGGGCCCCAGATCATGGTGCAATTTTGGAATGAGCTTTTGGTGATCTTATAGATTACGCCCTGTCATTTCGTTGCATGCCACCCCCAGTCCAAAGGGCAAACTGAACGGGTTAATCAGATACTGAAACAGTACCTGCGGTGCTACGCCGCGGACACTAAGGGTGCCTGGGCTGATGACCTCCCTCTCTCTCAGGTTGCATATAAAAACGGAACGCATGTCTACACTGAGGTTTCTCCATACAAAGCAACTTTGAGGTACAAACCCTCATTTGCAGTTCAGCCCGTGCCTTCGCCCAGAGGTACCAGCTAAAGCCAAACATTCCCAGCATATACAAGACGCACAATAATTGGTTTGGAAGCAATTGACCAAGGCTATAAGTGAATACAAAAGGTTTACAGATTAAAAACGGGGCTCTTAGCGCATGAGATAAAAGTAGGTTCATAAGTCATGCTCAACACACACCATTTGTGGATGCAGGTGCCCTTGAATAAGTTTGCTAGTAAACGCTTGGGTCCTCACCTGGTGGAGGAAGATTTGGGTAATGGTGCTTTCAGTTTGAAATTGCCACCTCACTGGAAGCAACACACAATTTTCCATGTGTCTCAGTTGTCCTCATTCAAGGGGCAGCCCCTCGGATCCAGAGCCTATTGTAATCAAGGGTGTGAAAGAGGCTTAAGTGGAGGGCATCCTGGCTTCTCATAAATCTCGGTGATTTTTCCAATAACTCATTGCTTGGAAAGGCTATCCAGGCTACGAGAATAGTGGGGTAAGAGCCTGAGATTGCGCAAACTGTTTGGAGATGGTTGAGGCGTTGTATGCCACTCACCCAGAAGCTCCACGTCCTCCCCCAAAGATTTCTTCCTGAATGGCAATCAAGTTGCCAAAGGCTCACATAAATGTGGCCCTCACTCAGTTCCCCAGTGGTGGCGCTCCCCTTTGGCAAAAGGGAAGGGCAATGTAAGTCTAGGGGGAGCGTCCCCTCTTCCTGGACCAAGTGGTGTTTACATCTCACCTAAAAAAGGGTCTGAAAAGGGCAGCTGTCCCTCTTTTTTCATAGGGTGATCTCACTTATGTGATAGACAAGCGATGGGTAACAGCTCTTCCCTTGAAATTTTCCACCACTTTTTACCGCAATTGCCTCCATCAAATTAGTACAGTGAATTGAGGAAAGTTGCGCCAAAATACTTGAAAGCCACCACTCCCATGGGCCAAAAGGTTCTTATGAAGTTGATGGCAACAAGCCCTCAAAATTAAGGTCTGAAAACCTTAAACCCTGGCAACAATGCCCAACAGGCATGTACATTCAGTGAATAAGGAATCAAGTGTCATATACTTAGCAAAACTCACCAATGGCATCAGGCCATTGGCTAATGTTGTCATCAGTTCAAAACCTGCTCTAAAAACATCAGGGACAAAGACTGACGGGTTTGTATCTCTTATTAAGAATGTGTCCAGTGTCAAATCCTTGATTAAACTTTCCAATGGCATCAGGTCATTGGGAAATGCTGTTGCTAATTTGGAACTCCCCTTTAAAAAATCAGGGACAAAGATCAACGGGAATGTACCTCCTAAGACAAATGTTGCTGCCAGCCCAAAATCCTCTCCGCAAAAATTAGGTTTGTTGTTCAATGAACCTCGCTTGGACAAACAGAAGCCAAAGTGACTGGGTGCAGGAAGGTTGAGTATCCTAAACCTGTTCCTGACTTCATAGGACTGAACCTATGTGGGGTGGCCTTAGGAGGTTCCTGATGCCCATTGGGTAATATGCCGTCATTATAACCATCAAAAATGCAGGAAACCACAATTCAGGCATCCAAGGTTGAACTGACAGTGACTTGGCCCGCAGCCAACAATTTAAAAGTTGGTTACAATTAGTTTTTCCTCTTCACTTAAAGTTCACCAGGTTAGGTCAAATCTTGAGGGCTCCAATCCCGAGTCTTTCTAAGCTATTTCACAAATCAATTGTCTATTTAAGCAGTCATAACAAACAGAGAAAATTGAAGGTTGATTTTCTCTTTTTAAATCCAATAAAATCTCGTTTCCAAAAATTCTATATTTATCATGACGAAATTAAAACCCCCTAACCCAATCTATTTTTACTAGCTCCCAATCCTGCGGGACCTGGGGCCATGATAGCCTGGTTCATTGCTTAGTTTCTTTTCACATGTATGACTTTTTGCACTCAATAGCAAAATCTCTTACCAATCAAATAAACGTCGTTCAAGCATCAGTGACTCTGGAATTTGAGCTTGCCATTTGGGTGCTTTGGCATTCATACTGGCATGCTGGTATAAACTTCATCGTTGCACTCCTGACAAATACTTCTGGACAGTTCAAATATATAATAGTGGCTATCAATTTACCTCACAAAATAGGTGGAGTCCAGAGCTATCAGGGATTTAGGGGCCACTGCTATGGCAAAGTTCTTATTGGAAGACATCGTTTATTGCTATGAATGCTCCAGTTTCATTTGACAGATAATTAGACTACCTTTACATCCCAGATGATTGCCAAACTCAACAACTTGATGGGTATCCGCGGAGTTTGTCCACGCCATATAATCCTGAAACCAATGACCCCATGGAGCGTGTAAATGGAACTCTAGTAGGCATTTTAAAAAAGATAATTATGGGCAAGGAGTTTTGTTGAAAACTATTCTTACCTTCCACTGTAATTACCTATAACATCTCGTATCAATTGGCCACAGGGCATTCACCATTTGATTTACTTTATGGAAAACAACCAGCCATTTCCCCATTTTTTATTCGTGTATGGCCAAGAAGATATGAATCTGGATTCAATATAACAAATATAACCAGAATTTTGATTCTATTGCAGAGTGCAGCCTACTCTAATGCGCTGGCTCACAAAGTAAAATCTCAGGAATAGGATAATGAGAGCTGGCAGACAATACCCCACTTTACAGTAAGATAATTGGCTTTATATCATGATAATCATGGGTTTGTATGGAATAGCAAATTGGATCACATTTGGAAAGTCCCGTATAAGATTACTGAGAAGACTTTCACAGATGCCTACAACTGTAGGATCCTGTTAAGGGTCATCTTATCAACTGGGTGCACGCCAAGTTCTTAAAGCAATATCACAGAGTTCAGGGCCAATAAGTCTAAGCTCTCAATAAGTTAGGACCCCCTCACATCTTTGTTAGCTGATGTTTGGTCATGTGGGGAAATGTTGTAATTGGTTCAACCAACCATCAGGATACGGTATTTATGAGGATTTATGTCATATTTCAACTATTACATAGATAGAGGATTTGATAAATCTAGTTACTATGCAATGCGGCCTCAGCTTTTATATTTAGTGACATAAAGTATTGATATGCTATTAGTTGGATCCCAAAAACCCGCTGGTACATCTATTGTCCCTTTACACACTTGGCCATTGATGTTGTGGTCACAAATATATATTGCCTCTTAATTATTTGGCATAATCAGTTTATGACGCCCTGGTGCCAGAGTAAAACAAGCATTATTATGAGCTTTATAATTATCAGGGCTTTTCCCAGTACTTTGATTATGTACAGCAGAATGCCTCTTTTAGGGGAAAATACTTCAAGCCTTAGTTCTCGCCTCTTTTGCCAAATTTGGATATCATCATTTTAGCTGACCCATTTTGGGGTTTGTTTGATATTTACTAAAGCACCAAAGAGAATAAAGATTGAATGAGCATATCTGAGGAGGATTGCGAAGGGTAGAGGGACCTTTTTACCTGTAAAAGAGATTAGAGCCAAATAAGAAATAAGGAAAGCAAGCCCCAGAGCCGCTGGAAGTACTAGATACTTCTGTGAACTCTTATTTGATTAATATATATCCTTATTGTTGTAAATTTGGTGTCTGTGTTGATTTTACGCTTAAAAAATAATGCCTTCAAACAGTATTCTTTTAGTCTTTAGGTTAAAACATGTGTCGTTGAGTTACAACGCCCTGTGCCAAATTCAACACCTTCTCTAACATAAACAAATCGAGGTTTAATCATTTATCTGATAGTAGCTCATACGGACACCCAAATCAAGCTATAATGCTCCTAAAGGGGAAGCTGGTGGTTTTTTATGAATCTAAAGCTAATGAGGATATTGTTTCCCATTTGATAGCTTAATTAACAGCTTTTATATATCATTAGCCATGGGCAGCAACTAGAAGAAGTTAATAAAATTAGTATTTTTTATGTGGAAAAGAACAGAGGGGGCTTTACATAAAATTTGATATTGTGGTCTGACTTATCCTGACACCTACAACTTAAACAAGCATCAAAATCTTTTTGACTAGTAGAAACCATTCCTTCCCAATAATAGCGCGATTTCAACCAATTATGAGTTTTTAACCCCTCCACAACCACCTGATATTGTACCTCCAATATCATCAGTCCTGGAGGATAGTTGGATGCGAGGAAGCCATTTTTTCCCTACTAACTCACATGACACCTGATAATGTATTCCAGTATCTTTTTTTAGCACTAGTGGTGAATGTACCTCCAGTATCTTCATTCCTAGAATATAGTTGAATGTGAGGAAGCCAATCTTTCATACTAACTTACATAAGGATTTGTCCTTAATTAAGTATCCTTAATTTTATAATTCAATTTACATTGAGCATGATCGTCTTCTAGATGCATTATTCATGTTGCCAAATAAGGTTGTACAATCGAAATTCTTCAGCATCAATTACATCTAATATGAGAAATCAAGGTAACCCATCTGCATTTTTGATTTACTGGCCTAGGTTGATAAACATCAGGATTAATTTTTAGAAGGTTTAAAGCTCACCTAGCTAAAAGACCCTTAGGGTCCTTCATTTGTTGAAGCCACCATAGGGAAGAATTATCGGTGATGATGGTAAAGTGGGTCTGTATAAGTAGAGTCAGAAATTCTTGATGGCCAAAACACTGCTAAACATTTTCGCTCAGTTACACTATAGTTCCTTTCAACCTTTGAGAGGGTCAAATTGAAGTAAGCCATAGGGCGGTCCATCTAATCATCATTATGTTGGGTCAATTTAGCCCTTATAGCTATAGAAGTCACTCTAGTAATGAGCAAATGTTTAAAAAGAATTGTGTTGCTATAATTGGTGAGCTAGATAAATCTATCTGTAAGGTTTGCGAAGGATCAATCCTGCTCAATATTTCACTCAAAGGGAACATTCTTTTCACTATATAGAGGAGTAGCTCTGCAAACTCTGTGAAACATAATATATTTTCAGTAATAACCAACCATTTTAAATACACTTAGATGTTTTGGAGTTAGTGGGTGGGCTCATCATCTGTTTATCCTCAATCTTGTCTTTCATAAACAAGATGCCATATAACTTCATCTGATGACATAACAATTATTTACTATTTGTTGTAATTCTTTTGACCAACCATCTGGATTATATTATTTTAATTTGTCTTGTTTTATATCTTATCTAGTAATTAGATAGTAGATTTGACCAGTTCATAATAATTTGTTTTGCCCGCGGTCCATGTTTTTATAAGTAGTGTCATAACGTATAAACTACTATTAATCAAATCCCTAAATCCCCACTGAGGCAACTCTCATTCCCTTAACTTTTAGAATATCAATGCCGTAGCCTCAATTATCATATTGCCTCCTATTTTATTTTGATGTACTAGACTACTTTGCCCAGCGCCAGTGTAAAATCATTGGTAATATGGTCCTTTACATTTATAATGGCCGACCATCAGTAAATTGATTACATCTGGTGTATTGCATCTATTTATAAAATTGTCTTGAGCCTAGTTATTCACCTTCTGACCCAATTTAGGTATTACAAATATAGTCTACCATTATTGAGTGCTGATCAGTAACCATGGAAAGCACCAATGAGAACTTTGGTAGAAGGAACATATCTTTGAGGATTGTCATCTTGAGGGTAGCTTTTCCTAGAGAAGCTGTGAGACAGTACCTGGAAGATTACTAGAGCAAGCCTGTGAGCCTAAGAAAGTATTCAATCCTACAGTGTGCTCTCTTGTGTTTTTTAAGCCCTATTACTGTATATAAGGTTCTTAATAAGTTTTTTGGTCAATGTTAACATACTTAAACAGGTACCTTGTATTGTTGTGTGCATATAAACTTTAAACTTGAAATAAACGCCTCTCTAAGTCAATTTCAACATTAATTCTCAGCACAGGAGTCACATCTTGTTTCTCTGCACATCATTGTTTGAAAGTATGGATTTTGGTAACTTAGGTGGAAACTCCAAGTATAGGTAGCGCGACCCTCAGACATATAAGTGGCTGGCCATGAGGCCCTGCCAAATTGTTCTGATGGAATTTGTCAATTTATTAGCAGAATTTAATGCTGACGTTGGACTACTTTCTGATATTATACTAAATCATTATTAGCAAGTAAAAGACTTGGGAAAATATATGTAAGTTCATTTGCCTCCTTGATAGCTATGTACTGATATGGATGGAGCTGTCTACTCCGCTAATGATTTATACCAAAAGTTTGATTCTTTGCAACTTAAACTAATAAGGCTGTACAGGAAGTAAAGTCCTTGATAAATGAGAATATTTAAAATGGAAGCGAATCTTCTGGTAGTTACAAAAAGTTGGATAGTAATGGAACTCATGTTGCAGATGGAACACTGACATTTATTTGAGTTGGTGAATCAATTTAAGTTGAAAATTCTTCAGGGTCGTTGCTAGTGTCGCCAAGGTCAAGTTTCTATTGAAACCCTTCCAACGGAACCTGATATTGAGGGTAAATGAGGAATGGGCTACATGTAATTTTGCCTTCCGCATTCCCATCTGGTCTGACTGTTGGGGCTTCCTCGCATTCTGACACTATGTTGAATCAAAGCTGTGTCACTACCTCTTTTCATATTCATATCCTGGAAAGTTATACAGGAGCAACGCTGGCCCTTTGGCCCTGAAGCCATAAAATCAATTTCTGGCCAACTATGGTAATTTATCAAAATTTGATAAGAAGGAAAAGTGCAAAAGTTTTCTTATCTTTTTGAGTTTAGTACGGGTAGCATCTGAGACTGCTAAATTGGCAGTATTAATGAATTTGTTGAAATTTAAAAATAAGAAAGTTCTTTAAGCTAAGAATTAATATGGCCATAGTGACCTACTTTAACGCCAGGAACTTATTATAAAGGTGTTAGGAGGAGCAAAAGGATGACCACTTGCAAAATGTAATTCCTATTATCTCTTTTATAGAGATGAATCTATACAAGTTTTTACTTATCATCTTTATTTGGAGGCGCAGATGCTGTCCAGGGCTTATGTCATAGTTGAATTTGATGACCAGATTGCTCTTTCTCATGCCTGAGAGCCCTACAAGAAATTGTATAAGTTTTGATACAAATTCTAGATGAGGAGCATGATATCACCCGATGAGGAATTATCTTTGCTGATGCGCCGTCACTTTAGAGGTGCTTAACCAAAGTCTTTGAACCTTATGACCCACACCTCTGTGACATCTAACCAAAGTAAAAATTAACTCAGCCTTCTGGCCCTTGTTTTGGCAGGTATGATATTACTCAGATCACTTGTTTAATTTAATATTTGGGGCATTTTTGCAAAATGTTACCCTAAGTTGAGTTCTAAACCTAGAAATTAATTGGTGAGCCTTGTGCATGAAAAAGATTTGGGAAAAATCAGGAAGAAAAGGACAGGGATTTTCTACATCTTCTCCTTCTAAAAATCCAAAGTACAAAAATCCCTGCCCCACTTTCCATCTGGTGGAAGGATGACAACGACATCTCAACTCCATTGGTTTAACAAGCTTTAGATGAGATAATAACTGCGACTAATTCTCCCTAAAAACTTGAAAAGCCAGGTTGGAACAGAAATTTGTAGCAAAGCCTTAGGTTGAACAGTAAGAATTACAAGAGCTTTCAGCTGCCTCTGGCAATACCCTAAATTAGATGAGGTCCAAGTGGTAATATCATTTGAGGTTATGAAGAAATCTAGCTTAAGACCATCTAGTACTAAAAAAAAAAAAAAAAAGAAATCTAGCTTAACCTAGGTGAAGAGTTTCAGAATTGTTTATTTCAAGCAAGCACTTTGGATGTCCACCCAATAAATTCTTTGGATGCTATTTCCTCTAATTGCACCTATATGAATATTTCATTAAATAAATTCAAGGTTAGAGCGTTTGTCAATAGTGGGGCACCAGTTAACATTGTGTCCACTAAATTGGTAAAAAAATGGACCTCACACTGGACATAGACCATCAAAATATCTATGGTACGGCAGGCCCTCAGTCCACCATGACTGAAGGAGTATACAGTGCATTGACACTGCGTTTTGGCTCTCTGGTGATATATTCTCCAGTCATTTTTTTACAAATCAAAACTGCAACTTTCTTAATAAAACCTCACTTAGGAGGACTTATGGAGTCAAAATTAGTTTAAAGAGAACACAATGGAATTACTTGGACAAACTCATTCACTATTTCATAATTGGAAGGATGAGGCCCCAGATCCTCAAAGACAAAAGATTGATAACCTCTTGTATTATAAAGGCATAATGCCAATTGGTTATCATTGGCTGAGTGGCTATACCAAGCGGTTACCTATTCAAATTATAGAATCTAAGGGTATTCTGCTTAGCACTGATTGTAGTTTGACCATTCTGGTGGATCATCAACTTTTCGTGGGAATCAAATTTTACTTTGTAAATTCACCAAGGTTTATATGGCAAAATGTTTGCGCCATTTTGTTGTTCTGATTTATAGCCAGTCACCACTTTTGGGATTATTATTAATGACCATATCAAAATCAAAATACTACTAGCCAACCTATATGCATACCCTCTATATGTAAAGTGACATCAATTTGTTGCTTTTGTACATTTACTACCAGTTGAAAGAAGTCCGAAATGTTTATGATTTTGGTCACTTTGACAAACTAGGGCTTTACAATGGTACTGAGCAATCTGTTTGCTCTCTACTACCTTGGAAAACCAATCTAGTAACTGATGAGGAGAAGGACAAATATCTGGCCCTCTTCAAAAAGTACATCATTATTTTATGCTAATGAAGACCCTAATTTGGGTTATGCACACTATGTGCTACACAATATAGATACTGAAATCATATGTCTATTCGCCTCCATCTAATTGTATGTTCAAAAGTAGCGGACGAAGTCATTAATAAAGAAATTAATCAGCTAGTGCGACATGGGATGTTAGTGCTCTCCTAGAGTCCTTGGGTCTCACCAGTGTTGACTAATAATAAAAATACGGTTCAAATTATGTGGTAATAGACCACCAAAAGATTAAACTATACAAAAAGAAGGCTTATCATTTACCATGGATAAATGATGCGCTAGACAGCTTGGGCGGCGCTCAATATTTCTCAATAATGGATCTAATTTATGTATAATGGCAGGTAGAGATTTTCAAATGGAGCAGGAAAAATGCGCCATGATTACAGCCCAGGGCCTCTACCTACCTTCTAGAATGCCACAGGGTCTGTGCAATGCTTCCATGACCTTTCAGTGGATAAGAATAGTGACTCAGCAATTTAAACATTTCCTGTGTCCTTTTATATTTATATGATATCAAATTTTTTTCCTAAACATTAAATGAACATCTACACCATTTGGAAGAAGTCTTCCGCCATTTTACCAAGGATGATTTTAAGATCAAGTCGCGCAAATGTATTTTTTTCTTTAAAGCTGAATTATTTGAAGGTTCATCATTGATAAACATGGCTTGTGTCCCCAGCCGGCAAAGGATGAATTGATTGAATGCTTGGAGTGACCAAATACCCAATGCAACATTCAAGTTTTTCTTGGTATGATTGGTTACTAGTGCCAGTTCATAGAAAACTTCAGCAAGATAGGTGACCGCTATTTAACCTCCTTGGAATGGTGTACCCTATTAGTGGACTGGGAACTTTCAGTTGACCAATGATAAACTATGGCTTTAACCTAACCAAGCGTCACTGTTGATGTACCTCTTTTCTTAAAAAACCATTTAATTTCAGATGGACGCTTCTTTCACCACCGTTGGGGAAGTGTTATCTCAATTCGATTCTGATGGAACTGAGAACCCAGTGGCTTATTGCAGTTGGACGTTCATAAACAGAACTATATGATAACTGAGAAGGAGTTCCTGGAGGTCATTTACACATGTAAGCAATTCTGGGTTTTATCCACGGAGCACATTTCACTGAAGTAACCAACCATGCCTCTCTTCATTGATTATAGAGTTTTAAAGAGCTAGAAGGGCATCTCGCTAGATGGGTTTGAAATTAAAAGACTACAATTTTGAAATTCAGCTTTGATTTGGCATCAAACTTTTTAATGTAGACGGGTTATCTTGACTTCCTACTGTGGCCTTAGCGGCCAACGTGGCCAATAAGTTATTTGATAAAATGCTAACTCAAGACTAAGACAACGAACTAGAAGAAGTTCACTGCTCCTTAGAAAAATCAAGGATGAAACTTTTATCAAAAATGGTAAGCTTTATAGAGACATCGAAGTTCAGCAATATTGTATACTTCAAACAACAAAGTGACTAATATTATTGGGGCCACAAAGCGATGAGGCATGGCATTTATAAGAAAACGCTTAAGCTATTGAGACAGCACTACTATTAAAAGTCTACATAATTTCTTATATTTTAACCACTGCTATTGTAAATATTGTAAAGTGGATGTTCCCTCTAAGAAAGCCATTTCATACTAACTGTTTAAAATTAACTTTTCTGGCATACTGTATCTATTGATGATGTGGGCCCTCTGGCCAATACGTCTGGTCAATTTAAAAAAAATTGTGGCCATTGACCACCTTACAAAATGAGTGGATCTAAAGCAGTCATGGACTTAGGTACTTACCAACATCTAAGTTCATTTTTAGAAGATATTACTTATCATCATAAATGCCCATAGTATCTGTTGATAAATGGAATTAAATTCACATCCCAGATGATTAAAAAACTAAACAATTTGATAAATATACATTGAGTAATGTCTACGCTTTATCACCTTTAATAATGGCACCATGGAACGAGTAAATGGTACCGTCATCAGAATTTTTCATAAGATAATCATGGCAAAGGCGTCCATCTATAATCTTTTCTTGCCTTTCAACATTTTTGCTATTATATATCTTATCATTCAGCCAAGGGTCATTCCCCATTCGCTTCACTAAATGGGAAGCAACCAGTACTTCCCCCCAATTTTATATTCTTTTTTAAACAAGAACATATGACTCCTTCAAAATATTTGGAAACGCTGGCACAGACTTTATATATACAAACTCTTCATAACTTATTACGCTGGCTCAAAAAATCTCATGAATGGGATAAAAAGAATGTTGGACTTTATCCCACTTTACTGTAGGAGAACTAGTTTTGTACTAAGATAATCATGGATTCAGAAAAACTAGCAAGCTGGAGCACATATGGAAGGGCCTTTAAATCGTTGAGAGGACATCCACGGATGCCTACACTCTGAAAGATCCTAATAAAGGTCAACCTATTAACTGGGTGCACGCTATGTTATTGAAGAAATATCAACGGAGTTCTGGGCCAATTGCATCAAGTTCTTAATGAATTAGTTGACCCCCAAACATCTTTGCTCCCTGATGTTTGGTCAAGTGGGGGAAATGTTGTATTAGGTTTGAACAACCATCCAGGTTATATTTTTTATCTTATTTTAAATTTTACTTAATAAATAAAAGCAGATTTGATCAGTTCATAGTAATTATTTTGCTCACAGGCCATGTTTTTATAAGTAGTGGCCTAACATAGCAATTAATAAAATCCCCAAATTCCTTATGGCGCAACTCACATTCCCATAATTTAAGGACCTTTGACGCTGTGGTCTCCAATGTCATATTGCCTCCTATATTATTTTGATGTATTATACTACTTTTACCTGTGCCAGTGTAAAGTTCATTGGTATATGATCCCTTACAATTATCAGGCCATCCGCCAGTAATATAAAAATACAGTCCAATTACATCTTTTTACAGAATTGACACAAGCACTAATTATTTACCTTATGATCCAATTGATTATGAAAAATTTAGTCTACCATTCTTGAGTGTTGCATAATAACCATGGAAAGCACCAAAGAGGACTTTGGTAGAAGGAGAATATCTGGGCAGGATTGGCATCTGAAAAGGGGTTTTCTTCCTCGAGAAATTGTGAGAGCATACCTGGAAGATTACTTGAGCAAGCCTGTGAGCCTCTGGTAATTTTTAAAAAACAATATGATCTCTTATTTTTTAAACCCTATTATTGTATATGAAGTTCTTCTCTAAGTTAATTTGTCAAGGTTACTATACATAAACAGCACCTTGTATTGCTGTGTGTATATAGCCTGTGCGCCTGAAATACGATGCCTCTATGCCAATTTTAACACTGGTTAGATGAAGTACACATAGAGAATTAAATAATGAGTTTTGCTTTTTAGAGGATATTTTTTTCTATAAAATGTTGGAGGTGGTTTTTGAGGTTTTGGAAAAAAAGTATTGTCATTAAAACATAATAACACGCAGGATAAATATAAATCTCACAGAAGTTAGTCCAATGCTCACTAAAAAGTCTCTAAGGCAATATAGTTGGTTCTTACAACTCTTTGTTTGTGATAAAGAATATCGTTTAAGATCCTCAGGTCAAGATATATATGACATTACCAACTGACACAATCTATATCAGAGAAGAATTGATACCTGGATAGTAAGTGTAGGAGTTGGTATTTCAAGATGGAGGGTAACTATCATTTTTGATATATAGTTTAGGCATCAATAGTACATTACACCTCTATGTCTCCCATTATTTTTAACGTAAAAAGAAGAGAAACCCATGATCTCAAAAAGGGCTTTTCTTTCCACTTAAGTTCACTTTTGAGCAATTATATTAAGAAAAAGTTTAACTCACCAAAAAATCTGGCCACGCCCTTTTACAATATGTCCGTGGATCAGCCGCCTGCTTCTCCAATGTGGGGTAGCGGTGCTCCACCACTTAGCATTTTCTGCCCTGTGGGCAAACATGTTCACACAGGGTCAAATAGACCACCATCTTTATCCAGCCGTTTTGTCCCCCCACAGGATTTAGCACTCCACCTGGCACACATCCACCCTTCTTGCCCCCATCCTCTCACCCTCCCTCAATCCACAATCCAATTTTGCCTCTGAGTTGGCTACGGGCGTTTATTCTCATATGCCAACAAGGCAATTATCAAATTGGCCACCGCTGCTTTTGCACTGTCTGGCTTTATCAATTTCCGCCCTTTTAAGGGCTTTTTTAATATTAGATTCCAGATGGAGGAGGCCGCTGCACCAGTGGCTTCACTCCCCTTATTTTAAAATACTCCCATCCCTACTACCTGAACTCGCCTGCCTAAAGACACCACAATGGTGGTGTCCTTTGCGTCCCTCCCTTCCCACCTCCCACCCCAAGTTTTGTACAATCAGCTGATGGTGGGGATTATGGCGTATGGATCTCAGCCCAACCTCATCTTCGCTGTTCCCTCCAGTGCAGAGCGCCTTGCTGCCCCTCATGAAATTGCCACCATTATCCCACACCACTCTGCCATAGCCCACCAAATCCCCCCATGCTCATATAGCAGCAGCGCCTGAGCACTTTTTTTGGGCTTGAGTGGATAATGGTCACCAAATTTGTCCCCTCTGTTTTGGACTCGACCATTCCAAAAAGTCCTGCCCCAAGCTACTTCCTCTGATGCAGCTTCAGAGCCACATTCAGCAGGTTCCAAATGGAGCGTTTTTCTGCCCCCTCCCACCCAACATTCTCGTTTGATGGGCCATAGTGGGAAATCGGCCCCCACCAAATCAACCACCCACTTTAACCCACCCAATTATACTCCCACCAATCAGAGTCAGGCTTGGACCGCTATTTTCTCCCAAGCAACCCATTCACCCACTAACACCCAACTTCTAACACCACTATTCTTGTGAACCATAATCCATGGGACCTATTGGCTGAGATTGATGAATCAGGTAACGTTAGCATGAATGAGCAAACTGGTCAACCTCTCAGTCAGTTTAATAATGGTCAGGCCGAATTTTTCCTTTCTGATTTTGATGATACCCCACCCCCAAACGTTTCATTCCTAAACCCAATGCCGCCCCCTACAAAAGTGACCACCAGCTCTCCTTAGCTGTGGTGCCTCTCCCCAGTGCCCAAACCTACGCAAAGCAGTAGCCAATCAGTGGCTCAATACCAACTAGGGCTGCCCACACTCTACTTCCCCCCAATTCTTCCAAATCTCCATACAGCGATATCTCAAAATTATTTAATGATGCTGAAGCCGCTGTCATGCATGCTGCTAAACTAGAAGATTTTAACTTATCTGCTAAAATTACCCACCATATTATCTCCATTTTTCCCAACTCCCCAAAGCCTGAATTCATGCTGAACTTCATGTAGCAAAATTTGTTGAAGCAGTCTACTGCACTAATATTGATGAGGAGGTAAAGAACTCATACTAAACTGCCATCCACCCACACTATGCTAATACCCCAACGCACTGGCTCTCCTTTTAGTCTGTCTCTCCAACCAACATGACATAGTTGTAGTGAACTCATCTGCAGACAAACCGCCTGACCCCCCCTCACCCACAGACATGGTGGGTTAGCAGTTTCCTCTCCCCGCCTGGTTTGTTGTTTTTGTTTTGTCTTCCCAGTCGTTCTTTTGATTGGGTTATTTTATTTTATTTTGTTTGTGAGTTTTGGTACTGTCTGTCCCCTGGTCAGCGTACCTCAAATAAATCCCATGACTTTTAAAAGACTACAAAAAGCCAAACTTAATTAGTTTCATTAATTCTTTGGTACCCTGCTCCTCTTTTTCAGCATTAGTGGGGCCCAGCCTAAAAGGGATAGCCGCCACGCATCCCACTCCTCCTCAAGATTTAATTTTTGTTAAAGATGAGCCCATATTAGAGCATCAAACCCAGTTGAAGTTGATTAGTTACATCAACTATCTCTTCATAGTCATTAGAGCCTTTTGAGAAAATATCAGCATTTTTATATTACTTATTCAATGAAACTAATTGAGTAGGTGAGTAAGAAGATTGTATTAAAATTCAAGGTAATAATAGTAGGGGTTTCCTTTAGTCAAAGGTATCTTATATTCCAAAAATAATTAAAATAACTAAATCTATATATAGTAGATTATCGTTTATAAGCTATGAGTCTTTGTTTACCAAAATTTTATAGAACTGGGTCAAATTCTTTAAAGAAGAGATGATAGTGAAAACTTATTGAACAAACAATAAGCTTAGCCATTTATTGTCATGTATACTTAAAATGTCTTATTTGCTGCTACACAGGCAATATTAACCACTATTTAAATATAACCCTGAAACCTTTTTACTCACCAAGGTAGCAAATAGAGTGGTCCAAAAATAGGAAACGCTGATTTTGCTAGAAGCATAAACTACAACTTTAGATTTATTAATCTTAATAGACACATGGTTGCTAATGTTAGAAACAGGAGCAAAATCTAAGGTAATAATCAAGATATTTTACTAATTCCTGGTGCTGCTACAGCAATTAAACAGATAGACTAAGCCCAATACCAAGGGAAAAACTGTGATGGCGCGCTGATGGGATTTTAACATATATCTTTGGATTTCCCACAAGAGGGATAGTAATAGTATAGGTAATATTGACAGTGGGTTAACAGAAGGCAAGTTTAATCTTATCCATAATGGAGTTTTTCAGTGAAATTCTGACAAATTTAAATAAATATCTTTCTTCATATATATTATATTCCTTATCCTTATTTTTTATAATGGTAGAGATCCTAATAATGCTATTGTGCTGTTCAAGTGGCAATCAAACCTTTAAAAACATATGTCATACTTTATATTGATGATCACTTATTGAAAGTCTAGATGACTAGCCCCTCTATTTTAAAGTGAATGATTTCCTCACAAGTGTAAAAAGGAGCCTAAACCTCCAGTGGAGCCCCTCTCCCAAATCAAACCTAGCTCATATGATAGATGAGCGGCGGGTTACTACCCTGGCACCCTAAGATCTTATGTTTCTGCCCATTATTCTCTTCTACCTTATTAAAAATAATGAAGGTGTGTGCAGGGGGGTAATCTAGTCTAGGGCTCTTAGGCAGTTATTAAGGCTCATCCCAACTAGGGCCTAGTCCCCACTGATATTTAAGGATTGGCACAACCTCATCCAAAACCTCATATACACCCTACCACGCCTGATAAGTCTATTGTGTTTCTATTAATGGTATAGATTGCATATTAGGCTCAAGGATACAATTTACTCCTAATGTTATTAACTAATTCCCTTGATGGGGCAGGTTTTTGCATAATTAGTGACAATGTCTTATTAGTCTAGACTATTACATCACAGATCAGTTGCATCATTTTGGATTACTCTTTGATCCAAAGTTTACACTATCAAGTTTTATGACATGATATAAGTCCTATAAAGCATCCCTATAAAATGTGACACACTTCCTGACCCACCCAATTAGGGGGTTTTTCAGAGGCCTAGGTGAAGGCCAGCTAATATTAATTCTTCTGATCTTAACTCACCCTCATTATTAAGCAACTAACCTCCTTAGGGTAGGTTGACAGTTTATTTCATTGTTCTATCTTCCTTCAAATAGACCAGTCTCTTCCTAGTTATCAACCGTGAAAATTTTCCTCCACATCTGGTTTGTTACTGTACCGATAGTATCCTGAAATGTATTCTGTCATCCACAGTTTAACAAATGTTTATGGAGAGGGATCACAATCCACCAATCCAATGACTCTCTGCACAGTAGTTGATCACAAACTTTTTTATTTCCTTTCCTGTCTATCAATCCATCATGCAAGCCTTGGCTACATGAAGCCTAAATTTCAGTAAGCCGCCTTTAGTCTAGTGTATTTCTTCCTTTTTTGTGGCTCAATTATGCTGTGACCTTGAAGCCTGTCAGTCAATAAATGTGATAGTCTAAGACTCAAATCAAGTATATTTACTTTTTGTTTAGGGATCCAAGTCACTCGTAGGTTCCATCAACTAGAGTATCCTTCCTTATACAAGAGAGGGAAGGGACTTATTAAATTAAAGATAGCAACACAGAGATATAGATTAAATGGCTAATTATTATAAGAAATAGCTTAGAGGTTTTTATACGTTTCTCAAAAAAATATAGTCCCATAAGGATGAGTAACAATTTAAATTAATAGAAGGCGGGCTGTCTGAATCAAGACTATTCATTGAATACTTCTTTCATATTCTTTAATGCCTTTGCAGCTTAAATTTAAATAGTGAAATTTTTTCATGAATAATTAAATATGATGTGACTTGGTTTTTATTAATGAAATCATTTGGGAGTTTCCAGATACTTATTTTTTTGAGGGTCAACTTAGATTACTGCCTCATATGTAACCTGATGTAGTGATTGCATGACTTTCAGATAATCTTTGCTCAGCCAGTAAGGATTTTATATTGAGCATTTTGGGCTCAATTTAGTCTGATGGAAATTTCCTAGTATTGAGTTGAGCCTTACCAACTATTGATTTTTCCATATTTTTTATTGATATGATTCTTTAGCCCCTTTTTTAGTCAAGAAGTCAATTCTCTTATGGGTTTTTATTGATCAGTATTCTCCATATCATGTCAAATACTCTGGTATCTAACATCGCCCCTTCAGGAATATTGGCAGGGAGTATCAATGTAGGAATCATCTGTGCACTTAGTTGATAGTTACTCCAGTTTCTAAATACTTGATTGAGTATTTATATCCACGTTTGTAGGCTATAGCGTATGGCCATCCCAGATGGAATCCAAAACTTATCCTTTGGGGCGCTATGCAATTGTGGTAATAGAAGACTAGATAAGGTATCTCAAAAGCAGGTAAATGTTGGATAGATGCATTTACTTCTTGGCCATGTCTTGTAACCGTTTTGGCTAGACTTGTCATAGCCTCCTATTGAAGTTAACTAATATTCTTTGATAATCTTCTTAGAACTTTCTCAGGCTCTTCAATGTTATCACTGGTAAATTTATGGGCTAATAAAGCTGGGGTGCCAAGTTTTCATCAATATAAGGACTTGAAATGGGATAACTTGATAATACAATAAAGACTGTTTTATAATCCATCAATGCATTCAGAAGATGTTTGTCCTATTGTAATTGATTGGAAGAAGATATCGTTTTGTAATACTGAAACTAAAATTCCATTTGCTCTTTCATCATTATTATCAGTTGATGTGTTATGGGGCGCTGAAACTAGTTGTTAAGTTCCTATTGCTTTTAGCTAAGATTTTCGCAACTCTTGAAGTAAGGTTTCCCATTATTGAATGAAAGTACCTGAGGAAAATATATCTAGTAGTACATATTAATATAAGAAACTAGAGGTAGCCTTGGAAGTCTGCACAGAAATGGCGATTACTTCAACCCACTTCATAGATTGATCAATCCCTACAAGGATATACCGATTTACTCCTGTAGGTTCAGGCATTGGACTCATGAATCTAAACTAATGGTATGGAATGGTTGATGAGGGTCATGGGGTGTACCTGTACTTAGCCTTATGCGGCGATGGTCTCTGAAAGGCTATACAGGGGTATAAGACTTCCACTACAGAGTCTAGTATTCTTTTCCATTATTAACTTTTGATTCATTCATAAGTTTTTCTTGCTCCTCCATGTCCTAAGATGTTATGGGCTCTTAAATAACTAGTACCCATCTCAAAGGTCACAAATAAGGTAACCAGTTGGTTTCAATTTCTTGTATAATAACCCATCGAAATCTTAGTACTTTATGAGCGTCACATTAGAATTTTTTGATCTGGATTAACTTTGTCCTCATAAAAAATGGCCTTTTAAGTTAGTCATGTAACTGCTCAAATTTGCTATTTTTTCAATACAATAAGTTAAGTCTGGTCAGTCCAACCTCATTCTTGTGCTTCATTACAGCTCTGTGGACAATATTCTTCCCATAGTTTTGAAGTTTAAGAGCCCATCAGGCTAAAAATCCTGTTGGATCCTTCATATTTTGCAAGCAAATGTGATGGAGCTTAGTCTGTAACTATGGTAAAATTTCGTACCAGACAAGAAGGGATGGAAATGATTCACCATAAGTAGAACTTCTAAGCTTTTCTTTCTCCATGAAACTGTATTTTGCTCATCCCTTAAGCGCGTCATGTTGTAATAGGACACCAGATGAACAGTGCCTTAATCTAGTTGCAAGAGAATGGCCCTACGGCTAAGTCAAAGGCGTCTATAAAAAAAGATGAATACCTACCATAGTCTGGATGTCACAGACTTGGTCTTCTTTCAAAAAACCTTCATAGATCAAATGCAGTTATTTCCCTACGCCAATATACAAAAGGTATGTTTTTGGAAAGCAAACGGATAAGAGGGTTGGCAAGTTGAGCAAAGTTAGGGACAAATTGACAGTAATATCCCATCATTCCTAAAAATATCTCAATATCTCTGATGCTCTTAAGCTCAGGCACTTGGATATTACTTTATCTTTATTCTACAAGGGTTGAATTCCTTCCTGAGTTATGGCATGTCCTAAAAATTAAAATTCCCATTGGAAGAAGGTACACTTTGCAGGCTTCGGTTCAATATTGTTTTCTCTTAGTCGTTGGAAAACTGACTTGAAATGAACCAGATGATTAATAAAAGTTTTTAGGAATACCTATATGTCATCCAGACTAATCATCACGAATCTCAGTTTGATATATTATATGATATGATATGTCACACATTAAAATGAAGTGGGCGCATTGCATAATACCTGGGAAGCTGGGTAAGTTGAATCAATCATTCCATGAATACTAAAGTCCAAGTTTCTTATCCCTCTGGCGATAGATTCATCTGCCAGTAGCCACTGTCAAGATCTTTCAAGAATAATTTTTAGCCAGATAGTTATGCCAGGGAATTTTTAATTAACATAATTTAATAGCTGTTCATTTTTATGAGGCTGTTTAGCTTCCTTTAATAAATCACTATCTAGTGACTAACATTTTTTCTTTTTATGAGTAAGATTGGGGACAACCATGGGCTCAGGGAGGGCGCAAGTAAGCTGGCATCCAATAGTTGCTTGATCTCGGCCTTCAAGTATTGCTCCTCTACCTTTGACTTTCTATATGGCTTCAATCATAATGATGTTGAGTCTACTACTTTAATACTATGTGTCTAATTTCTCATGTGACCATAGTTGACATCTGATAAGAGAATTCATATCAATATTTCCAAGTAAACGATGCACTTTCTAAAGTTCCTCCTGATTTAACTTATCAGTTACTTGTACTTGAGGTAGGCACAGATTAAATTATCAGAGAGAAGGCAAAAATCAAGGTGGATATAATAGAATGTACCTTGTTTAATTCATCAATGGGAATTGATTAACACTTCCCTTTCTCCTAGGTTTTTTGACTAATATCTCGCTAATTTTTTAAGGTTTTCAGGTATTAACTTGATTGGTCACCTATAGGCTGGATTGAGGAAACCTGGTAACATTCCTGGTTCAAATCTGCTTATTTTGTCAAAGCTAGTGATGTGCAATAGGCAGTTTGGGGGATCTTAAGAGTAATGATGGTTGAAGTTACTTTCTGTTTTCCTGGTTTTATACCTTATCAGTAGCATAGAATGGTATGGCATCTGCTGCACCTACTGAGTTGGGTATCTTTATTTGTAAATCATCCAGAAGTATAATATTGCAAAGGCAAAGCAGAAACAAGGGTATTTAACCAAAGAAGAGAATTTTATCTTACTGAATTCTTTGTTATCCAGTATTAAGGGAACTTCAAAATTGAGGAGTGATAAGTAACCTTCCTTTGAGTTAATAAATCCTTTATATTTTATCATGAATCTTGTCACAATGAGTATCTTGAATTGACTGAGTACAAAGCAATTACTAAATATGAAAGAACTATGTTGACAATTTAAATTGGCAAATAAGAGTAGGCACCTATTGCTTTAGCGTTGTTTAGACCTGCAGATCTATATTCCTGTGTGTACTTATGGTCTGAGGCAAGTTTAATTTTCTTGATGAGATGGGATGAGATAACTATGATCTGTGATCCCATATCCATGATAACCATTACTCTGACCTCTTGAACTACTCTTATATTTATGTAATGGTTCCTCCAAACTTTGTTGGGAGTGTAAAACCTCTGTAAGGCGGAACGTTGCATTGATCTTTCTAGCAGCCTTGGGAGTCATATTTTTAATCTCCATTAGACTGTTTTTGCTCAAGAGGGGTTGTATTAACAGGGCAAGGTACTAGTCAACATTACTGGCCAAATCAATTATTCTTTGACACCAAATAATTTGACTGAGCTATCCTTACTACAGGACCTGGGTGTTGTTGCTTTTATCTGCATTAAAAATCAAAATGGCAATATAAGTGGGTGTACCTAAAACTTAATAATCTATGTACTCATAACCCCCTTCAGAGTCATTGCTATAGTTGGTTTAAAATCACGTAAGGCGAGCTAATGGCAATGGTTTCTTTAGGTAATCTAGGCTGGTCAACTTTAGAGATACCTGATCTAAGCTTACCACACTTTTACCTGCTCAGCAAGGGCAGGGTTCTTCCTGAAGCACTTGTCTTTGAGTGTTTATTATTATTGTAATAATTGCATTTTTGTTTCTCCATGGTTTTTTGGTTTCTTTTCCTCCACATTATACATTCTGAGATTCTTGGGGGACTTCCATATGGTTTCTGGCTTGTGTATTCAACCACATCAAGAAAAGCTTCTTTGATTTCTAGGACAGAGCTAAAGCTTCGTTTGACAGACGTGACATGCATGGCTAGGTCAAGATTACTATGTAAATTAGCAACAACGGCATCTATGAATTCATCCATTGTAAGCATCTTCAAGATCATCAGAGTTTTTTCCTCTATATAAAAGTGGTCAGTAAATTTGGTAAGGGTTTCATATAAGCGTAATGAAATTCTTATGATGGTATGTTTCTTCATAATCAGGCTCTGCTTATAACCAAATTCTTTTTATTGTGCATCTTCCGCTTCACTCCAAGTATTCAGGTTGTCCATGTGGGGTACCACAACCTCCTGAGCCATATGGCTAAACAAGACAAGATAGACTTACCCTATTAATGATCAGTTGCACCTTTCATTGGCGCTTCATAGACGTATAGAACAAAATGAAATACTCCCTTTTCAGGTATGGACTTGTCCTTGAAGGTAGGTCTAGAGGTAGTGGCTTCCATTCCAATGATACATCTACTTTAGGAAATTCAGATAAAGTAATATTAGTACATGTATCTCCATGATCAACTTGTTTAGTGAGTCAGCAAATTTGATATTGCATAGGGTTAAGATACTATTCAATTTCTTCAAGAGTAAGTCTGGGTGTATGTCTGGCAAATTAATAATTCTTAAAAATGACTTTATCATTCTCCTGAATCTAACTCAGATGCCAAGAGAATTAATTTTCTTATTAGCTGTAGAGTGTTAAGTTTATAAGATCTTGTTCTAGTCTGATAATACTCCAATGCGCGATTTAAGTACTCCTTCACCTCTTTGTATTTGATGCTTTGATAAGGCTTGTCCATTTTGGGTTTTAAATCTTCTGTAAGAGTATTCCAGCATTGCTCAGCTTCATTGAGGTGATGATAATTCTGGTTAATTTCTTTCTGACTTGGTGATTTGCTTCATATATCGCTCTAAAAATTTGTTGAGTCACTCAATAATTAAATGTGTAGCCACTTGAGTTGTATGGGTAAAAGATCCTGATCACCATGTGCTAATCAGGTAATAAGGTTCTGAGATACCAACTGAGCCTCTGACTTTTGGTGGGCTTCAAGCTCTTAAACTAGCTTTAGGGTGAGCTCTAGTCAATATTTTTAGAGCTTGTTCTGTTCTATCTCACCACAATGGGTATAAGAATCGTGGGCTGATATTTCACCTCAGGCTTTGTCATCTTGTTATCAAAACTCTTGGTCAAAATCTTTAAGGTGCTTCTAAATCCTTTCATCAGATTATACAGTGTCCTTTCAGTGGAGCTTCATAGCTTTCTCCACGTAATAGATGACTACAAAACAATGTTTCCCATATGGATATAGAGTTGGATAATACTAAATAATTTGCTTCAATCAGTCATCATGTGTCCCATATAATTTGAGATGCTAAACTATTTATCTGTCAATAGGTCATCCATAAGGCCCCTTGGGTGTTAATATGATGATAGAGTTTCTCGCTATGACTCCTAATAAATGTACAATATGGTAAAGCGATGGGTGTACAAATTGCATGATATACTGGGATAGATTTGCACTTGTTCATTGGTCCCTGAGAGAGAATAAATTCATATAAATTTGTGAGAGTCCTGTCCATGGCGGATTTCTTTTGCGGCTGGCCTTTTCTCCAAGGTCTGATACCCCTCAAAGTAAGCCTTAAACTCTTAATTAGAAATCCAGGTTAGACTTCGAGATTCTAGAATTTTCATTTAATTTTATTTTACTTCTTTAATTGTGATCAAGGGAAGACTTCCATTCAGTCAGCTTATTCACTATTTTCATTATGCACCCAGTGGGTTACGCAATAAATAGATTGGCTTGCATGTGCGTTTAATTAGATGCAATTATTATTAAGCAATGGATGAGCCCCCTGTAGTTAGCATTAACTGTAGGCCTTCCGTTTTCCATGGCTCAATGGGTGCTGAGCCTTGAAGCCCAACAAATTATACTTCCAGTAGTCTAATACTCAAAGCAAGTAATTTATTTTGGGATCCAAGTAACGCTTAGTTAAAATTAAGTAGAGTATCCTTCCTATGATAAGAGAGACAAAGGAACTTATTGAAGTAAAGATATTAATACACATATATCAAATCTCTTTCTTCTAAGCATCACTTAACGAAAATCAATTCAGCCTTGAAATTTAGCTCCACTAAAGAGATTTATGAAAACTATTAGCAAATATGGTGGGAAACCCCACAAAAGAACCTGCGAGCTCGGGTAACGAGACAGCACCACCCCCAAATGAAGCAACCCCCGGTTACCCACCTCAGGGTCAACCAGAATCACCCGCTCTTAAGCAGTGGTCGTGAAAGCAGGCACCACCCCCAACCTGGAGCTACTTCAACTAGCGCCAGTTCACCTGATCGCACTTCTGCAACCTGCACGCCCAACAGCTCTGCGTGCGCTACCTCCCACCAACCTGCTGGGCCCCCTTCAACCAGGGAGGCCATCACCTACGCTGTTTTAATGGCGTCTGCTCAGTTGAATGCAACTCAGCCCATCCAGGCATTCACCTCCCCCATTGTGTCAGCTTATTCAGCCCCATCTATTATTGCTGACGCCGTGTTTCTGGCTCCCCCCATGAGGGGCAATACTCAGTTACCTGGCCCCCAAACCCTCAGATGTAAGGTTGGATTAGCCGCACATTCTGGTTCACTAAGCACCAAATTGTGACAACCTACTCTTCCCAATGGGGATTCAAATAGTTCGGATTTTGGAACTTCACACCAGTTCCAATCTCACCCATCCCATTTAAACCCCATAATCGGCACTTCTCAAGTCAGCACTTTATCGCCATATGCTGAAAATGACTAATTCACCTATCAGCTAGTGAGTTTTGCCCACAAAATCACAGCAAATACTCAGGCTATATTTACCCAAATAGATTGGGATGGTGATGAAACATCGCCCTCCTCCCAATTGGCTGGAGTTAATTCCAATCTGGATGGGCCTCCCCAATTTAGCGAGGCCCAAAAATCCGCCCCTCAATTCAATATGACGCCAGCAACTGCTGGTACATTCCAGCAACAGGGGAACTCTGCAAACTTGTCCAAACCACCAGTTCACATCAACCCATGACTTTAGCCCAAAACAAACACAAACGTACCAAAGGAGCAACTGGGGCGTGGCAAAAACCTCTGGCACCAACGATACCCAAAGCTGATTCCCGTGAATTGGCATTAATTGCTGATGTTAAGAAGAAATGGGCCGAAACTAGAGCGCAAAAATCTCTACCTCGCTCAACCCTCTCCCATGCGATTCGCCTTTATTATGGGAATAACCCTGTTTTATTCTACATGGAGGATTAAATCTCATACTTTGCAGCGATCGCGGAGACATTCTCAATTAACACCACCATCCATGAATCAGTGGAGGGCCACTACATCGATGTGGGCTTCACTGAAGCTGCCCTTGCTGACCATGCTGTCACCCTCCAGGTCAAAATTCCGCGTGGATCTCTTTGCATCTTTCACACACGCTCTCACCTGGAGAAAAAAGCATGGGTTACTTTTTCCAGCCTACTAACGACTGTTGATCCTGAGTCTCTTAAACTGGCGCTCCATCGTGGTTTAATGGAGTTTGGTTCTGTTCTTTCAGTGGACTTTAGCATCCCCTCTTACTATGCTCCCACTCAAATTGCTCGCACTGCTAGGACGTCATTCATCCCCTCCCCCACTGTATCCCGCAACATTGAGGTTATTCCTCGTGTGGCGGTAGTTGGGGCATGCCCTGAGATCTTTTTTGTTGACCAAGATCAGGCGCGCCCCCGGTGTTCATGGTGTAACGCCCTTAGCACCTATATAGTGGCTGCACAGCTCAAAAAAAGCCCTCTTAGCCACCACCCAGGGGCCTAAACCTGGCCAAAAACAGTCCCACATGGCCGCAGCAGCAATTCCACAACCCACACAATGGGTTCCCGTTCAATACCTGTCCCCTGAGGCCTTACGCCTAGCAGTTGAAACAGCTAACCCCACTATTGGTACGGGATACCTTTGCGCTCATGCCCCCCTTCCAGTGGGCACCCCCTCCAATCTCCCAGAGTCAACTCCCTCTCTCACCAAGCGCAAGGCATCTCCCACAGGGCGCCCCTCATCAGTCACCCCCACTCAGGGCTCCGCGGCACCCCCACCAACCTCCACCAGCAATTTATCGCATCAACCCTCAGCTCCTAATGGAGCTATGCCCACCAGCATGGACTGGAAACCCGCGGCCTGCGGTAGAAGTGCCACCTCAAAGAGTCCTACCCCAACCCCACAGTCCATTTCGCGCGGCTCCTTTGCAGTGTTGGAGGAAGTGAATATGGACTCAGACTCATCAAATGGGGACACCGCGGAGGTCTCCGTTGAGCACCCTCAGGTCCTTCCCCTGCAACGGAGTGAGGGCAGCATCCCAGGCTGGCTTACCGGGTCCTCCGCCCCCACCCTCTCCTTCCCCTCAGAACCCTCGACGCTCCTCACGGATTACAGCTAATAGTCAAGCTAAAGGACTCAAAACTAGCCGCCTCACAGCAGCAGGTTTAAACGCTGGAAACCCCCCAGGTCATGGAGGGGAACAGCTATGAGTCCCCATGGCAGCACCCTGGCCCTGCAATCCATCAACGCGAATGGGTTATGGGACTTTAAGCGGAGAGCCCGCCTCCTCCCCAACTTCAGGTCAGCACAAATAGACATCGGTGCTGTCCAGGAGCCCCATATCCTCCCCCACGAACAATTTGCATGGAATGAACAGTTTGGAGGCAACTCCTTCTGGACAAACCATGCCGCCCTTATTGTTTTGAATCCCCAGGTTAAAACCCATTCTTTATACAATATCTAGGTGGCCGCCTCATATTGGCCAAACTCACCACACCTGACTTCTCTTTCTTCTCTGCAAGCATCTACCTGCCTAATGCAGGTCAGGAGCAAAACCGACTCTTGGAAGAGCTCGTCCAACTCAATCTCCCACGGAATACAGTCCTATTGGAGGATTTCAACACAACCATAAGTCGCGTCCATGACTATTACCCCCCTGCAGCAAAGGAACGCCCTGGATCAAGTCGCCTCCAGGATTTCCTTCGCCTGAGTGGCTTTATGTATGCGCTTCCACCCTCCGCGTCTGGCCTAGGTTGCATGACTAGGATCCAGTATGATGGAGGAGCTTTCCACTCAGCGTCACGCATAGATATGGCACTGATTGGCCCCCTGATAATCGGCCGCGTCTCCTCTCCCATCTCTCGTGACAACCATCTGAGTGATCACAGGTCACTCACCGTTGTCCTCACCACCACGCTTAGACTGTCACGTAGGCTCTGGCCTAGGGTTGCCCCAGCTCTTATCAACAACCCCTTCACTAAGGAGAAGCTGTCTATGACCATCCGGGAGACTCTCACCTCCCCCACCCCACCTGATTGATCACAAAGCTAGATGGGCGGTGACCAAGGAGGGCATCACCCGCGTTGCTTACAACTGTGCTAAAGCCCAGATGACCGCAGATCGCACCAGAGTCAAAAGGGCGGAAGCCAGAATTAGACATCTGGAGAGAAACTGCCAGACTTCTTCCTCTCCCAGTTGGTTGAAGACTGGGAAGCAGCGCAGGAAGCACTCCGCTTAGAGCTCACACTTCAGGAAGAATGGGCAGCAAACTTTACAACATCTCGTTACTATGCTCAATGGGAACGCCCCACCCACTTCTTTCAGAAACAGAAAGCCCGGTCAACAGCGCAGGATATTACTGCACTGAAGATTGGCACTACAACCACTTCGGATAAGGAGGAAATTACGCAGGAACTACACCGCCTCTACTCCAGCCTCTTCCATGCCACCCAGGTGGACCCGTTGGACATCCAAGAATTCCTGTGGCGGGCTCCAGAGCCGCCCATTGACCCACGGGCTAATGAGGCTCTACTGGCGCCTATTTCCATCCAGGAGGTGATGGAAACCCTTCTGAAATCCCCACGGCTTAAAGCCTCAGGCCCAGACGGAATACCCTTCGAGGTGTACCTTCTGGAACCTGCGGTGATAGCCAGAACCCTCCGCGACCTCTTCGCTGCACTCTTGGTAATGGCGAGGTCCTCCCTGACTCCAGAGGCTCAATCATGACCCTCATTCACAAGAAGTCAGACCGTGAGAACCTGGAGAACTGACACCCCATAGCGTTGATCAACACAGACCACAAGCTCATTACAAAGCTTCTGGCCAACTGCATCTCCAAATGGGTGTCACCTCGCCTCTCCCCATCCCAGCACGGTTTTATTCCGGGGAGGTCGTTATGGGACAACTATAATGACCTTCACGTGACTTTGACTGCTAACTCTCGTAAGCTGAATGGCTTTGTGGCTCTCCTGGATATGGAGAAAGCATATGATCAGGTGGCCTGGAAGTATATTAATGCTTCCCTGGCCCGCTTCCATCTCCCCCGCAGCTAGGCGCTGGATATCAGCGCTCTATGACCAGCTCCACACCAGAGTCCTGGCGCCAATGGGTTTTACAGTGGCAGTACCAGTTGGACAAGGTCTCCGGCAAGGGGACCCCCTGAGCCCTATACTTTTTAAGATCACCCTCGACCCCCTCTTGGCCTCCTTACAGGACAAGCTAACAGGGATTCTGGTCCCAGGTAAAGCCCCCACACGCACCATGGCATTTGCAGATGACACCGCCATTGCATTTGGCTGCCATGGGGATGTTGCCCTCGCTGCTGTGACCATTGAGAGGTACACCAAGGCGTCTAACGGCATGGTCAACACCTCCAAGACAACAGTTGTACAGGTCAGCTCCCCACCTTCCCCCCACCATTTGGTATTGAACCTGTGCGCGGTACCTTCCATCACCTGGGCGTTCTCACCAACCAACAAGGAGTTGCGCTAAAAGACAATGAGGACTTGCTCCTCGCAGCAGTTAACTCCAGGATTGCCAGCTGGAACCGGCGGCACATCACCCCCAGGGTCAAGCTCTGATGGCCAATGTGTTCCTCCTTTCCAAAGTCTGGTTCCTAGCGCACGTCTGCCCATTCACAAATGCCTTTTATACGCGGCTCAATGTACTCCTCCGTTGTTGGATCTGGGGCTCAAACCATCCACCAATGGCCCTCTCAACCATTGCCCGACCCTGCAATGAAGGGGCCTAGGGCTTCTGGACACGCGATCCCATGCCACCACAATCTTCCTGAAGTTCCTATGGCCGATTGTCTGCTGGGACGCGACCCCCATGCCCCAATGGGCGCCCGCCCTCCGCCAGTCAGTGTCAGCAGCTCTGGGTCTTCCTAGAGCATCTCTGACCTCATTAGGGGAGTGGCTCACAAACCACCCAGGCCATCGCCTGAAACCATCCTCATCCCCCTACTGGAACCAGGATCTCCTTGTTCTGAAACGAGTAGGTGCACGGATCCACCTCGCCTTCCCATACAGAAGGGAAGGCTCTGGCTTCAGCCCCATCGCCATGCAATTTTGCATAATGGACAAGTTGTCACAACTCGCCTCAACCCCCAAGTTCGTCCTCCCATCTGCCCAAGACTCCTTGAGCTCCTCCCTCCCTCCGTGAGATTTGACCTTAAGGAATTTTGGAAGGACGTCTATCACCCCATCCTGTCAGCAAAGGTGTCCAACACCTTATGGAGGGTGCTCCACTATTCATACAGGACAGGGGACTGGACTGGCCCTACCTTCCAGCAACGAAACTGCCCCTGCTGTGCGGAGCCTATTGACTCCCACCTCCATTGTTTTTTCTTCTGTCCAGGTGTCGCCGCATTTTGGCCAAAGGCCCGCGCGCTCCTCCATGATCAGCCCTGGTATGAACACCCTGTGCAAGACCTCATGTTTGAGCAGACATTGCCTGGTTGCCACCAACCCCTCCATGTCCTCACCTATGCCACAGCCATCTGGACCATCCATAACTCCTTCCTTCGTGCTGCCTTTGACCAGCAGGTGTGGACCCTTCCACACATGATCACCCACTTTCAGGTACACTTTGAGATGGCCCTGAAGGTCTGCACTATGTCGCCAACCCTCCCCCGCTCAGTTGTCACTGAAGCACGGCTCTGGCGCGCAAACCCCCCTCCTTTTTTGATGCCTCCTCCCTCCCCTTCCCTCGCCTCAGGCTCTTAGGAGCCCAAGCATAATTTAATAAACATCGATGAATCCCCCCCTTGGGTTGGGACCATCTAGTACTAAAAAAATACACAGATATCAACTAAATGTCATATTTTTTAAGAAATAGCTTAGAGTTTTCTAATGTAATTTATAACAATATACTCCCATAAAGAAAAGTAACAGATTAATTAATAAGGAGGAGGTTTTCTGAATCAAGGTTATTCATTGGATACCACTTCTGGGTCCATTAATGCCTATGCAGCATAAATTTAATAGGTGAAAATAGCCATGAATAATCTAACTTTGACAAGACTTGGTATAAAATTGTCAATCATTGGGTAGATTCAAATTACTATTTGTTTGTGGTTATGACTTAATTTATTGCCTTATATGTTCTCTGATGTAGTGGTCACCTGATATTTGGACAATCTTTTGCTTTAGCTAGTCAGGATCTTATTTTGGGCATTTTAACTCAATTACATTTGATGAAACTTAATAGTATTTAAGTTTAGCCTTACCTACTAAAAATTTCCCATATATTTATAATAGAAATTTTAACCCCTTTATAGTCTAGGTGTTAATTCTCTCATAATGTTAAATTAATTAATATATATTATATCATGTCCAATGCTCAACTATCCAACATCCAGCACAATCAGCCAACATATACCTTCATACCATTTTAATCCCTTCTCATGCTAATGCCAACAGCTGCAAAACTCAGAGGGGTTTTCACCAGCCCTGCCTCTCCCACTTTTAAGAATTTACCAGAGAGTCCCATGGTTGCCCCATCACAGTTTTCTGGCTTGTAATAGGAGCTTTTGTTATGCATTTAGATTAGTTTGCTGTTCACTTGAACATTAAAAATTTCTACTATTAAGTCTATAGATCGGCTGAGCTCTTGGCATTCTGGGCCATTCTGTGGACACTAGCACAACCAGAGTTTTTGGTCAGTCTTCTTTCAGACAGCTTTCACGATGATATAATATACTGTCATTTTATTTTGATACTCTCCACCATTTTCTCAGGATTATGTGAGGCGTTCACTTACTAGTTGTTAGGAATACTCATCTATTTTTAAAACCCAACTCCTTCTTCCTTTATGGGAGGCACCAAGGTTGACCTCAAAACCTATATGGTCATCCAATTAGTTAGAGAAAATAGATGTTCCTAGAAAATATATGCATAGCGTGCAGAGTTACAGAAGGTCACTCCTCACCAAGCTTCTCTTCTACTCCCGCAGCTCTTTTTCTGTCAGCTGTCAACAACGAGGTTAAGCTTATTTAACCTTTTCATAAACTTCTGTTCTGGGACATGCAAGGTCGCCGTAAAGGTTCTTCTGGGCACAGGGCTAGCTGGCAATTTTTTGGATCTTAGAATCACCTAAGCTTTTAGACCTGGACACAGATGTGGCCCCTGCAATATATTTCGTCCTTTCAACTTATAAAGTGTCTTACTATGCAACATCCAGAGCAGTTCTTTGTTAATAAACTCTTTTCCTGCGACCACTTTTCTGCAGCTCCTGATTTGTTATACACTGTAATCCTTGGTGTGGGATGGTTGAATCATCATCAAGTGAACATCAAGTTGATCCATAATTCCCTTTTGTATCAATAATGAGCTCATTTTGTAATTCCCTTTGATTATACTCTCTCTCCTGAGACCTCCTGAGTTTGATCTTACCTCCTCCTTCTTCCTCCTTGAATCTCCCTTAGACTTTCCCTCCTTTCTCTCCCCATACAAGAATGTTTTTGAAATGAGTATGGCTAGTCGTCTCGCACCTAATTCAGAGCATGATGTTGCGTTTCCATTAATGGTAAATTTAGTCAAAATAATTTTCTCATTATACCTATATATAAAGGAAAAGGACAAATCTCTAGATGCATGGATGGATGACATGCTGATGAAGGGCTGGATTGGCAAAAGTCTTCACCTTTGCTTCTCCAGTTGTTTTTTCTCAGAAGACAGATGGACCCTTGCACCATGCATTGACTATTAAAAATTATTTGAAAATTATTTGAGGTGGGTTGACCTTGGGACAAATATACCACACCAAGAATGTTTTCTAGCCAGTACAGGTTTCAAACTCAAAACCTGCACTAGGGGTGGAAGCAGTTTTACCTGCTTGGCTAACCACCCTTACCATGCATTGACTATTAGCATGTAGATAATGCTAAGTTCCAGACCCCTACCTCCTCCCCCTGGAACAATCTATTGACCATGCTATTGCAAAGTTGCTGGTCTTCCCTAAGCTTAATTTTGTAAATGCCTTCAACTAAGTTAAAGTTAAGTATGGTCAAGAGTGGCTCACAGCCAACTTCACAAAGAGGTGAATCTTTTTAATTTAAGGTGGTGTATTTTGGTTAAATAATGTGCTGGCAACTTTTTTTAGTGCCTCATTGATGAACTCCTAGGTGATTCCGCTTCACCTGCGCAGTTAACTACATCAACATCGTCCTAATCTATTTTTCCACCCACAAGAAAACGCAAAAGATCTAGAAGAAGTAATGGCTGCCCTTTATCAGGGCTGGGCTCTTCGTGAATTCATCTAAATGCAAGTCAGTTTTGTGAAGTGGTGACCTTCTTAGGGAGCCTAGTTGTAAAGGATGGATATGCGGCTCTCCCATGTAAGTATAGAGCTATACAATAGTGGCCCACCCCATCCAAAAAAACAACTCTGAAGCAATCTTGAGATGTTGATCTTCCTCAAGAAGGTCTCCCCTGCTCTTTCTCGAATATAAGCACCCCTGCATTACATGACTGGCAAGAAAACGCTTTTTAAGTAAAGCCAAATGCTAAGAGGCGTTTGACAGCATCAAAAAGGTCTACCTTACCGCACCAGTACTTAGAAATGCATAACGTCCAAATCCTTCACTGTGGCTTGTGATGCATCTTCAGTTGATGTTGCTGTTCTCCTCCAAGAGCATGACGGGGTGGGGCATACGGTTTGTTAAATTTTGGTTTCTGCTTCAGAGGGCTGGTTCTTCTTCAAGGGTGGAATGCAGTTTCGCGCATCTATTGTGTGAGGACAACAGACAGGATGGTGATTAGAATTTAATCATAGCTTCTTGGTAGTATTTAATTTGTATACCCTGTCATTTTTACTTGGACGATGGCACGCCGCCCTGATCTTACTGATCCCAAGTAAAAACTAAAAATACAAAATAAAGTACTAAATGCAAAAAAGTTTATATATTAAATTATAAACAAGTCCAGTAGTTTAATGTTCTTTATTAGTGTCAACTTAAGGGTTATTTATAAGGTTCAATGTTCACCACATCTTACCCATGACGTCTCATTTTCAGTGGCACTTGACCATGTAAAAAGTTTGTAAGAACGTCTACAAATACTTTGACTTAGGGCATCATGCTCAGCCTCAGGGTCGGAGTAAACACTGTCATAATTCTTGAGATGATGTTTTGGACACATCTTCAAAATAGCTGAACTGATTCACTTTAACATGTAATTGGCAGCACATACCAAGGTGATTTGTATCACTAATCACTAATTAATTTGATTAAAAACTTGACCGACATTAAAACTAATTTTGACATAGACCAACAAAGCCCTTGTGCCTGAGTCATTAAGTCAAAACTAAATCTAAGTCCAACCTAACCATCAAAGCTCTTGAGCCCATGTCATCATAGTCAAATATTACTAAGTGAAATTGCTAGGCCGCAAATCCCAAGTTTGGATATACTTATGATACACCTGATCCATAATCGCTGATATCTGATATGATTGAATATCTGACAATTAGGTCCATTCAATTACTCAACACTTCCCCTGCCTTGACTGGATATAAGCGGCGGATACCCTTCTTCCTGAGTCACCATGTCTAACTTTTCACATTCCTCAAAGTTCAAACGTTATCTCAATAGCCTTTCCTAAGCTGACAGGGCCAGCGTGCCTGGTGCCGAGCTTTCTTGGGTTTGGAACATCTCTTTCAGGGTCTAGATAGTCAGGACTTGTATGAAGTCCACATCTCTCCAATTCTGTTGCAGGATTCTCCAGTTCAATCACGCTCTCCTCCCCCTACCAAAGAGGGGATGCCCAGTTCTAATGCCAGCAAGGCATCAAATCTATGAAATAAACTCTATGGTTTGCAATTATTATTATTTTTTTTACTTTTTATTATTCTTTTATATTTTTAATTTTTATATTTTTTTCTTTTTTATATTATTATTCTTTATGATATGGACAAAGGAACTTAGCGTGTACTTGTTTCACAACCCAGCCGCCTTGATCCTTAATGGTATATATGTCTTCAGATGATTTCTCTAATATGATGAATGGAACCTTCCAAAGCAAGGCTAGCTTGTGCACGCGGCCTGCGGTATGAGTGTCACAATATACTACTAAATCTATTTCCTTGAACTTAGTCACCATAGCTCATTTAGTGTTGTCATAGCTCTTCTGAATAGTTTTTTTGACTAATTGCATTTTGATAAGCTTCTGATTGCAACTTGATGAAGGTCTTTACTAGTTGCTTGACATAGTTAACTGGGTTAATTGCATCAGTTGAACTGAGTAAAGAATGTAGTAACGGAGGTAGATCGGACTGTTTACCATATAAAAGTTGAAATGGAGAGTGGCCTGTGCTGCTGTGGTATCCAATATTGTACGCAAACATGGTCGCACTATTTGAAGTTGTTCATTGTGAAGGCGCCAAGGCTGCATTTTTGCGTAAAATGCTGACTAATTTGCCATTCACTCGCTATACCATACCATTATTCTTGGGATGGTACGGTGTTGACAACACTCCTTTGATGGACATCAACTCATTTAGCCATTGTACCATTTGGGCAGTAAAATTCGTGCCATTGTCTGTCAAGATCTTCTGGGGGCATCCGTGCTTATAGATAATATTATCCATAATGAACTTGGCAGTAATTAGGGCCCTGACGTCTTTAATTGCTTTCACTTCCACCCATTTCATTAGATGGTCAATAGCAACAATTATGTATTTGTTGCCTAGGCTACTCACAGGCAAAGGGCCAATTACATCAATTGACCCAGTATGCCAGGCCCAGTCAGGTTTGATCAATCAATATTTAACATCTGACTTCATAAGTTTTGCAATTTGGCATGAATGACATTTATCAAACATGTCTTGGATATCAAATCACATGGAATCCCAATATTAACTGGCTCAAATTAATTCTAGTGTCTTGGTCATTCCCCATGTCTGATGGCCTTGTGTGCTTGTGTAATAATCTCTATTTGGTCAGAAGGTTTTGGGAAGATTTGACATTGTCCATTGGGCTTAAGCTTGTATAGAACTTTAATTCAATATTCTGTGCTGTTTAGTGCTTTCTCGATCACTTTTGAACTTTGGGTGGTTCATCTCCATACTTTTAGTTAATCATTTTTTCATGAAGCTCATCAGCCAAACTGCTCAGGACAGCTACAATAGGAAGTCACAATAGTCCTTCTGCATTTTGATGTGCCACTCCAGCTCTATGAATAATTTCATAATTGTACGCTTGTAATTTCAGAGACCAGCGGGCTAACTGTCCTTCAGGTTCCTTGAGATTGTGGAGCCATTGTAATGAGCTGTGATCTATTACTACTTGAAACTTGGTGCTGTGAATGTAAACCTGAAATTGTTTACAAGCATAGATGAAAACCAGACATTCTCTTTCAGTCACCATATAATTATGCTCATGCTTATTCAGCATCCTGCTGCAATAAGCGACTGTATGCTCCTCGCCATCATCCCCAATCTGCAATAACACACCACCAATCACAGTCAACAAGGCGTCAGTTTGTATGATAAAAGGCTTTCTGAAATTGGGATATCAGAGGATAGGCGCCAAGCTTATTTTGTTTTTCAAAGCCTCAAAGGCTTGTTGGTATTCCTCTGCCCAGCAAAAATGAGCTCCTCCTTGTAGTAAGTGGAATAGAGACTCGGTAATCTTCGTGAACCCTTCCATGAATCTCTGATAGTATCCTACTATGCCTAAGAACACTTGAACATCTCTCATACTCGTAAAAGTTTTCATATTGTTAATCGCCTCCACCTTTTGAGGCTGAGGCCACAAGCCCTTGGAATCAATGATGAACCCAAGGTATTCCAATTGTTCCAATAAAATTGGCATTTTCTAGGTTTTATCTTCAGATTGGCCTTCAACAGTCGTTTGAACACTTGTTCAAAGTGCTCAAGATGTTCAGAAAACATTCGCGAAAAGACATCGATGTCATCCAGGTACACCAGAATGCAGGACAATTTAAGGCCCCTAAGATCGTGTCCATTGCACGCTGAAAGGTTGCCAGTGCATTACTCAGCCCCTGCGGCATGTGTGTCAGTTAAAAAGCCCTTGAGAACAATCATCGCGCACTTTTCCTGCTCCTCTGGTGGCAGCTCAATTTGCCAATATCTGGAGATGAGGTCCATTGCGGTAAAGTACTTCACCACTCCCAGATGGTCCAGAGCATCATCAATTCTGGGAAATGGATACGAATCCTTTTTTTGTAATGGCATTGAGGCATTGATAATCAATCACAACTCAATTGCTGCCATCTTTCTTCTTTATGATTAAAATGGGGCTGGCCCATGGGCTTTTGGATGGCACTATCATTCCACTTTTCAAAAATTTGTCTAACTCTTCACCAACTATCTCGTCACTGGCTCTGGGGCACCAAATTGACCTCATTCTAATAGGCATATGGTCCCCAGTAACAAAATGCTGAACTCCTTTTGCGCAACCTAAATCTTAGTCATCTTTGGCGAAAATTTCGGAGTATCATTCAAACAACTCTAGTTCTTCATCCTTCTGTTGTTCTGATAATATGGTAAATGATTCTTGAGATATTACAGTATGTGCCCCAAGAGTTTCAGTCGGTAAGCCAAACTTGCATAAGTCACCAAATTCAACAACTGATATTAACTCATCCCTCAGAAACAGATGCACAAAAGCGACTACTTGATATTTCTTGACCTTAATATTTCAGCTGGTCAAATTTTCTAATAAGACATCAATCTCTCCGTGCCACAGTATAAGTATTCTGGGCGCCACGCTAGGTTCCATTTGAGAACAATGCCACAGGGATACAACCTCTCCGTACAGTCCTTCTGGAATATCCAGTGTGGTTCCAGTCCTCATAACCAGTTGATGGCCTGGAGCTATCGTCACATCCTTATTCACATGTAGAGTGATTCCTCAATTTTTGTTTATGGTGGTTGGCATGGGGCGGCTTCAATTCCCCCACTGAATACCCTACTGGTATTATCCCATCGTCATAAAATATATTAATAAAATTCCTATGACAGCTTGTGGGCTTCATATCATTGCAAGAGTAATAAATTGAAAGTGATTGGCCCAATATTGTCAAGATTTTTTCTTTAAAATCGCATGAGATCCCATAGGTCCTTAAAACTAGTTCCAATTAATATGCCATAATTGGCATTTGGAAGCACTATAGTGGGTGTGGCTACTACCAAAGCTCCAAATCGTAGTGGCAAAGTGCTGTAAGATCCTTCACTCTTAGTGCTGTTAAGGCCTGTGGTCCCATATTCTTGATGATGGTCACTGTCCGGAGCTATTTTCAGTTTCTTAACCAGCTTCGTGGAAACAATGTTTACTGGTGCTCCTCTATCAACAATAGCTACAAATTTTACCTTGTTGACCAGAATATCCACATGTGCACTCAGAGTAGTAAGAATCAAAAGAGTTTACTAAGTGAATATGGGAAGAATCCAGGGAGTTAAGAGTGTGCTTCAGAGTATTCCAAATGCTGGGACATTCATTGATGAATGTGTCAATTGGCATTGCTATATTGACCCCTTTCAGTATTGGGTATCTGCTGCATTTCTCGGCCCATTGGCTGGAATATTCTCAAGTATTTGTTGCACATAGGGTCTAGCGACTACCTCAGAGGCTTCAGGTATGACAACCTTACTCTGGGAGCAAGTTACTGCATGTACGTTCGAAGAATCTTCATTTGATACTAAAATAGAATCAATTTTACTGTTAAACGAGGCCCCATGGCCATCATTTTCTTGTCAATTGGGTGGGACTAGTGTCTTAGGCACAATAGAGCATCCCGCATCTATTGTGCTTGTTCTTTTCCTTCCTCCTGCATGGTATTGGGAAGGACTACATTGCCATTTCACTAATGGCATTGGGAAGCATAGTGACCTTTACAATTGCAATTAAAGCAAGTGATTTCACTCACTGGCCGTGGGGCTCTTGCATTTGAGTTTTGCTCATTTCTTATAGATGGATTACTGTCAATTTCTTATTGGTTTTTGAAGGGCTTTCCAGAAAAGGCAGTGGTTCCCAATCTGTAACCAGTATTAGGAGGGCCATAATTTTTTGAGCATCTGTGCAAGTAGTCAACCAATTCAGATGTCACAAGGTTTTGCACAAAAGCAGGCAATAGAGTGTTTAATAGATTAGGGTAAGGTTCTACTGCATGCTCTAGTGCAATCTTGGCATCAAAATTGACCATAGCCTGTGCGCCTAAGAGAACTTGAGCTTTGCGATAGAATCAATCTGCAAATTTGTAAATTGCTTCATCTTTCTTAAAGCTGATGTTCATAAACTTAGATTTTCTGGTTGACATCCGTTCTAGACCTCCAAATTCATGAAGCACGGCCTCCTTGACTTTGGCATATGTTGGATTTTCGTTAATGTGAGGCATAATCACCTCAATGCTCCACTCATCCAAGCAGTTAATCATGATGGCTGCTTTGTTGCGGTCGCTGGCCTCATGTATTGCCATTTCAAAACGTTTGACAAATGTGGTAATACTTCCATTCTTGTCAAAGGCTGGCAGGTTTGCTGGTTTATAAATATTACTTCCCCATTCCTGGTTATCACGATTATTTCTAGGTTGACTAGAGCCAGATGTACTAGGGCGTTGGGGCATTGTATCCTGGTTTGAGGTGATAGGGTTGGCCAAAGCAACCATAATGCTAGGCAGTTGTCAACGTGGCCCAGCGTCTGTTTTGGTAGCTATTTCTGAAGCTTCATCCTCATAATATTCAGAAGAAATTCCAGTTAAAAGGGTTGTAGCACACTGACAACGCCTGTCGTCCAGAGCTCAAATTCTCTCATTGATTTCATTTTCCCAATTGGCACAATTTTGGTTTTTTAATTTTAATTTCGCAATTTCCTCATTCAGGCTAGTAGCTTGTAGCTGCAAGGTGGAAATCACTTGGTACTTTTCTTTTATTGCCTTCTTGCACTGGTTTAATTCTCCATGGAGATTATTGTTTAACTTATTAATAACATTAACATCATCATTGAGATTATTGAACTGTAGATTAAGACGATCAATAGAGTCTTGATTTTTCTCATTTTTTGCCTGTTGGTCTTCAAATTGTGTTTGTCAGTAATTGATTTTCTGGTGTATTCATTCTTCCAATTAATCTAGGACACAGACATTTCAGTATTCCCATTGAGCCTGACGATGGTTCTGAATAATTTATTGAGATTGCTCCCCTGTTCAGCGCGGTCAACATCTGTGGTCCCAGCCATGAGTGCCACTTGTTGAATTTTGGTGTCTGCTTCAGAGGGCTGGTTCTTCTTCAAGGGTGGAATGCAGTTTTGCGCATCTATTGTGTGAGGACAACAGACAGGATGGTGATTAGAATTTAAATTATAGCTTCTTGGTAGTATTTAATTTGTATACCCTGTCATTTTTACTTGGACGATGGCACGCCGCCCTGATCTTACTGATCCCAAGTAAAAACTAAAAAATACAAAATAAAGTACTAAATGCAAAAAAGTTTATATATTAAATTATAAACAAGTCCAGTAGTTTAATGTTCTTTATTAGTGTCAACTTAAGGGTTATTTATAAGGTTCAATGTTCACCACATCTTACCCATGACGTCTCATTTTCATTGGCACTTGACCATGTAAAAAGTTTGTAAGAACGTCTACAAATACTTTGACTCAGGGCATCATGCTCAGCCTCAGGGTCAGAGTAAACACTGTCATAATTCTTGAGATGATGTTTTGGACACATCTTCAAAATAGCTGAACTGATTCACTTTAACATGTAATTGGCAGCACATACCAAGGTGATTTGTATCACTAATTAGTAATTAATTTGATTAAAAACTTGACCGACATTAAAATTACTAATTTTGACATAGACCAACAAAGCCCTCATGCCTGAGTCATTAAATCAAAACTTAATCTAAGTCCAACCTAACCATCAAAGCCCTTGAGCCCATGTCATCATAGTTGAATATTATTAAGTGAAATTGCTAGGCTGCAAATCCCAAGTTTGGATATACTTAGGATACACCTGATCCATAATCACTGATATCTGATATTTTGAATATCCGACGATTAGGTCCAGTTAATTACTCAACACGGTTGCTTACCTTTCCTAAGAAAATTTGAGTTATATAGGCTCAGGCCTAAAAATATTTGACAAGGAACTGGAGATCCTGTACTGGTCACTGACTCATTAAAGATACCTCCTCCAGGGGACTCATCATGATATTATAGTATGGACTGACTACCAGTCCTTATTAACTACAGAATGCAACAGAAACTTGCTCACCACCAAACCCACACGTACTGCAATATATGCAACTTATATCTGAGGCCTGAGTTTATAAAAGGGATTCAAATGTCTTGCTTGACATGTTGATTAGGTTCCCTATCATGAAACCAAGCATAGATAATCTCCCTGACCTTACTACGGTCATTCCACCCACAAAGATCCTAACGATGGCCCCACTTTTATTTTCTTTGCCCGCCTACCCTCAGACGTGCCCCTCCTTGATTAGGTTCTGCCACCCAGATGCCCTCCTGGAGGGGATTGCATTATATGATGACATGGAAACCAGGTCCCATAAGCGTACCCACTAATTATTCAGGGATAGGGCGATATTCATTAGGGGCAGAGTTTGGGTTCCATTCACCTTTGCAACCAGGTGATTTAGGAACACCATGATCCCCCCACTAATGGTCACCCTGGGCTCAAAAAGTGCGGGAAATTGGCTAGGAGAACTAATAACTGGGAAGGATTCTCCAAAGAGATCTCCTTGTGGGTCAGCTTTTTTGTATTATGTGTACACTCCAAATCATATTAATCTAAGAAAAGGCCTCTTGCATTCGTTTTAACAGGGTGAAGATCATTAGACCTTGTTATCAATTGATTTTACCTAAAGATGCCTCCTTACAAGGGATATGATAAAATCATAGTGGTTGTTAATGATGCGTGGCGGCTCCCCCTTTTGGGTTGGGCACCACTAGCGCTCAAAAATAGTGGTTGTTAATTGTTTCATCAAGTTCACATTTTTATCCCCTTAAAACACAAAAGTCACTTCATAGGAAACCGCAGCTCTGTTTGTGAGCCACTTACTTCCATGGTTGGTTCCTCAAGTAGATAGTAACAACTGCGGGCCTCATTTACCACAAAATTATGGAGCGCCCTCCTTGACAACAGTTAGATCAAATCTTACCAATTAACTGCTTATCAAATTTCAATTAGATGATTAAACCAGAAGGGTGATCAAAACCTTTGAGAATTTTATCTGCTGTTACGCCTCTGCTAGTCATTACACATAAGCATCTCACCTTTTCCTAGCACTGTTGCATATATTAATGCTTTCCATGCCTTCACCAGATTTTCCCTTTTTAATCCAACTTATTTAGAACCCTAATTCTGAATTGGCACATGCCTCACTTCAACCATTCCTGCTTCAGAGGAATGCTTGAATCATATCTGAAAATTTACAATATTGTATGTGAGCACCTTTCAAAGGTAGTATAAGACTATAAGATTTTTTCAATTAGGCTGCGCCTAAGCCTGGAGCTCAAAGAAGGATCCCTTGTCTTATTAGATTCTTGGCACTTGGACATTTAATTCCCTTTCAGAAAGTTAGCGTGCAAATGTTCTGGCCTTTATGAAATACTTAAGGACCTGGTAAAGGGCGCTTTTCCTCCAATCCCCCTCCCTTTTGAAAATGACAACATGTTACATGTGTCTCAGTTGTCTTAATTTAAAGGCCTTATGCCCATATCACCTGAACCCATTTTTGTGGATATTTATTATAGGTAGAAAGAAGAAAATTCTGGCGTTACAGAAATCACGTCACTTAATTCAGTACCTGGTGGCCTGGAAAAATTAACCTTTCTATGAAATAAATTGGGTGAGCGCCAAAAATTGCTTTAATTTTAGATAACTTGTAGAAGCCTTTCATGAGTCCCATCCTAATTTTACATGAAATTTATAAAATTGTGATCCTTCTTGCCATCAAACTCCCCTGAGAGGCACAAAAAAATATGACTTTGCCCATGTGCAGGAGGAGGAAAAGTTCCTGCACCAAAAGATAAAATAATGTAAGTCTTAACAACCAGCCCTTCCATTTGGATCATGAACAATTCCATCATAGGCGTAAGAAAGGACCTAAACCTCCATTGAAGCCCTCTTCAAGACCAGCAACCTAGCTCATAAGGTGAATGAGTGGTGGGTAGTTCCCTGGCACCCAAGGATCCTACCTCTATGCCCATATTCATCTTATACCTTTAAATTAATTGAAGGGGTGTTCAGGGAGTGGTCCAGTCTAGGGCTCTTATGCAGGAACTAAGGCTCATCCTAACCAGGGCCTGGTCACCACTGATACCTAGGGATTGGCACAACCCCAAAAAACCTCATATATAATACATAGTACACCTGATAAGTCTGATTGGGTTTCTATTAAAGGTATAAATTGCATATCAAACTCAAGGATCACCCAATGTACTCCTGATGTCTATTCAATTAATTCCCTTGTAGGGACAAGTTCTTGCAAAACTGGTAGCAACAGATCACATGTACAAATTAATTCATTCTAGATCAGCATTTCTCAGGATTACTCTTTGAACCAGAGTTACACTATAAGTTTTTATGACATGATCTGAGTTTATCAACATCTCTCAACCTATGGCACTCTTCCTAACCCACCCATTTAGGGGTTTTTGCATAGGCCTAGGTGCAGTCAAATTCATATGCTTTCTTCCAATTCTCCCCACCTTTTTTATAAAGACACTGTTTTTCTTAGGATAGGTTGCCAGTTTATTGTATTGTTTTAACTTTCTTTAATTTAAAGCAACCTCTTCCTATTTGTTCACTGTGGAATCCACCCTCCATATCTATTTTTATTTGTACCTATGGTATTTGGTGATGCACACTGATATATGCAAATTAACACAAATGTTTATGTAAGGGCATTGAAATCCACCAATCCAACAATTCTCTATGGTGTAATGGAGTTCAAAAATTCTAGGTCTTTGGCTTTAGAAGGCTTAATAGTGTTATCTTCAAGAAGCCTAAAAGTCGATACTTGCAATAGTCTGAAACAAAAGCAAGTACTTAATTTTTTTAAGGGTGGGCAAGTTTTACTTTGGTCCTGACAACTAGATAACCATCCTATAGTAAGAGGCAAGGGACTTATTGAAGCCAAGTCACCGAATATAAATTATATTAAAATGGCGCAATTTTTCTTGAAAAATCATTTTAAGAGTTTTTTATATGTTATTATTACAATATAAGACCCATATTGACGATGATAAATAAAAAATTAGAAAGGATATTTGATTGGGAGGCTTTTTATATGGGTAGCGCATTCATATCTATAAATGCCTTTGTAGCAAATTTCTTATAGATAAAAATATACTTTTAGATACTATTTGGATAAGACTTAGTATCATTTAAATTGATTATTGGCACATTCTGATTTGTACCCTTTTGAGGGTACAACTCAATTTAACTCCTAGTAAGCTATCCAATGGGAAAGTTGTCTCATATTCTGTTGATCCATTACTTTAGCTAATCAAGATATTATCATGGGACTGTTGGGCTTAAGTTGGATAAATTCTGATTTATCCATATAGTATATTGATGAGGTTTCTTCAATTCCATTTTTGGCATAGGTGTCAATTCTCTCAAAGCTAATTAATTAATTTTCTTCCTATTGTGCCCAATACATTAGTGTCTAACATTGCCCTTCAAAAATTTTGACATGGAAGTTGTCAGGTGTTTCTCTGTTAAATGTAAAGCCTCAAATTGGCGGTAAATATTTAGTTATAGTTTATAACAACTAGCCTTTATAAAAGGGTGTGACAGAAAAACCTCCTACATTTTTAAGGCTAATAATAAACATGAGCGATGCTCTTCTAAAAGTTATTACATTATATTATAGGATAAAGAATGCAGTTTCTTTCCCTTTTTTGGAAAATGATATGATGACCTTAAGGATGCTACACGCCAAGAAATTGCATTGATAACACACAACTCACCCAGCAAGTGATGCAAAACTTCAGAAGTCAAAATGAAATGTGTATTGTGTTAGAAGGCCACTATTGGAATTTTAATAGAAATTACAATATTCAGGCACTATGGATGCTAAAAAATTATTAGTTCTGTGGCTCTAGTGAAGATAGAAACAAGCGCAACGAAGTTATTAGTTCCATTGCAATAATTGATTCCAATTGGAAATACAGAATTCTGTTATGAATATACCAAAATTGAGCTACACAAGACAAAAATAGTGGTACTTTATTAGTTAGAAATGAGGGATATTTATAGGGGTAGATTTGGTAGTTCTTTGTGGGGATTTTTGTGCTTCAATTGAGATAAGATCTTTTCTAATAGATGACCAATATTGCTGATTATTACTAATATACTTTTGATGGTCTGATATGATAAGGTTCTTATTAGATGAGATCAACCTTCTTGTGGGATGTTTAGCCCCTTCAGATGGCTTAGCCTCATCCTTCAGAGGAGGCTGATAACACTGAAGGGTTGATCATTGGTCTATCTGAGAATCAAATATCTCCAATGGGGTTTTTACAATATCATTAGACTGAGACACTGAATCTCAATCTTGATTATTCTTTGGTCAAGCAGTTAAATCCAACAGCCACTATTTAAGCAATATTTCAAAATCAAGTGAAGGAAACTTAATTCTGTATCCTTTCATATTATATATAATTAATTTGAAATAGCATCATTCATGCCTTTTAGCCTTTTAATTGTGAGAGGTTTTTTCTGCTGCACCCTGTATTATATCCAAGTATGCTATATCATTAGACCTTTTTTATTAGGTTTAAATTTACTATTTATGAAGAAACAGGAGATTCTCATCAAATACACTAAGGTTATGAACTTATTAAATCAGTTAAAAATCTAAATTGGTCCAATGATGGGATTTAGTGAGCTTGCCTCCTGAAATGTATTATTTCTATGTTCTATCTTATTTTTATTTTATATATTGCCTTGATAATAAAAACCTTGATCTAATTTACGTCACTAGTATCTAAATATTACACTTTTATAACTCGTTAATATACCTTTTAACTCCAATGTTATATTACTCTATAATTGAATTTAATATAGTCACTCATTATGTTGTCCAACTTTGTGAACTTTAAAGGCCTGCCTACAGAAAATGGGTCATTCACAATACTGGTGATTTATGCCAGGTTGCTTCCAAGTCACACCATGAGGATATACCTTCAACCTTGGACAATATTAATGTCACACATTATCCCTATGAAGAACACTGGTGAGTCAATTTAACCAATCTATTGGTAAACTACTTTATAACAGACAAGATAAAGTATCTGTGGAGAGTGCCTTTTCAGACATTTAATTTGAGTATGATCCAAAAAAGTCTTTGCCCATCTAAGAAGCCATTTATCTTAAACAACCGCTCGCCCTACTAGATAAATTTAAAAACTTTGAAATAGATGTTATTGAGCAACAATGCTAGCATCATAAAGTGGAAGGATTATAAAAATTCCAAATTTTATAAAAAGGACATTTTATTAAGCTACAAGAAATGTGGGACTTATTCAAAAGCTCTTGGGCAAAAATTACTTCGAAAAAGGATAATTGCCTTCTATGTGTAGTTTCAGTTCTTGAAGGATATGTATTTATATCTCTGAAATTTTAAACAATACCTAAAAGAACTCATCAAAGCTAAAATGTTTACTTCAACCTAAAGATAATAAAGTACTGTGTGTTATTGCTCACAATTCACCTGTTTATCCTTCTGATGCATTTTCCTTAATGAAGCCCACTGCTATTTAAAAGCTAACCTTGTATCTATGAGAAAAACGGTTCCAAAGTGCTGAAAATTGATTTGCAACCCAATATCAAAATTGTGAATACACTTACAGACAATTTGGATCATATTATTTCAGACGTTAAACCATATTTCCCCATTAATTCTTTTAATATCAACAAATTTATGCTTATTTAATTTGTACTAATAATCTAGGTAGACCATTGTTACTAAAGAATACAAATTACTGATTTTACATCATACAAATAATCCAATTGATAAATTTGAGCTTAATAATGATACTATATAATATTCAATTCTACCCAATTTAATGATAATTTCCCAAGACTAGCTCAAATTTGTGGTTACAAATCTGATCTAGTTGAAGAAATTACTATCATGAGATAGTGTGGATTCCTTAACACTAAAAAACCTTCAGAGCGTTAGTATTAACTAGAATTAAAATAAGGGAAAAGCATATGATTGATTTATCTAACTCCATTAATTTAGACAATTCTGGGCCCACGCAAACCAAAAGCTCAAGAGCTTAACTAAGAATCTTTACTAGAAAGATAATCCACCTGACACACAATACAATTTGAATGATTTAACATTCAATCTGATTTTATACAAACCTTAATTTTTTTCACTTGAGAATTTAGCATTAAGAATCCAATTCTGATTATTTTCCCATATCTTTAATGAAGGATTGAATGCAAATACTGAACCAGAATAATATTTACCTACCTCAAGTGCCTATTACCTTCTGACTCCCGCATTCAACTTATTGAGCTATCACAAACTCCATAACACACCTTCAACAATTCTGAAAAGCTCCAGGGCTTACAAATGATGTTTATTGGTTCAACCTTATCTTGAAGTCCTGAGTTTTTGTTCAAGATGAAAACAAACTGGTTTTAACTCACAATGAAAGAAACAAATATGGCTATAGAACTAAGAATATTAAAGTTTTCAAGATAATACAACCTTAAGGTGACTAGAACTACATGAAAGGGAACTGTCACCCCCAGTCAAAGATTGGATGGGGATCTTCCAGAATATGCCCTATTAAAGTGAAGCCTAGACTTGGTGTAATTTTTTTAGTTATAGTTAATTCCAATTTTTCTTCAATAACTCATCCGTTATGGTTATTCATAGTTCTGTTATATATTAGGTTTGAATTTATTATGAAGCAACAGGAAATTCTCATCAAGTACAATGAAATCATGAACTAACGGATCAGTTAACAAATCTTAATTGATCATTGATGGAGTTAGAGAGCTTGCCTCCTGACTTGTTTTATTTCTGACTATGTTCTACCTAAGTCTTAATTTATTTATTGCCCTTGATATATAATCGACCTAGATTTAAGATACTTTACCAGTGTTATAAACAGTAATAGTTTATTTTAATAAAGTACAAGGTTAACTTTAATGGTATATTACTTTTTAATTAATTATAATAAATTCACGCATTATGTCATACAACCTGGCGAGCTTTGAGGCCTGCCTTCAAAAAAGTTCAAAAACTGATAAGAGTATCATTGTAAGAATCAACTATATACTCAATTGATAATTAAACAAGTTTCCAAAGACTTAATAGAGTTTTCCTCTCAACGCTTGTAGGCTTTAATGTGTGGTTCTTCCCATATGGAATAACTATTCCTCCATGCACCACTATGCGGTTTTAGTAGTAAAAACTAAATCAGAAATCATAGATGAGTTAAACGTTTGTAGTTGCATTCAGTTTCTGACCTTTCCTTGTAAAGAATTTTGGCAAGATTTATCATTGTATCAGACTGAAGTTGTATAATCTAACTGTTATAATATTTTTAACATTTTGCCAAGCTCCTTGGTGTTATCACTGGTAAATATATGAGCCAACAGAGCCAGAATACTAATTTCTCTACTGTATAATGACTTTAATTTAACATTTTGATAACAAGATAAAACTTATTCAGTAAGCTATCAACGCACTTGGGAGAGTTTGGCCCCAATGTAAGGGATCAGAAGTTCCATTTTTATTAATATTGGGACTAGCGTTTGACTTGCTCATTCTACAAAACCATTTGTTAATGAGTTGTTAGTTGCTTAAAAAAGCTTTTGAAATAATGATTGTAGCTAAGAGCTTTATGTCTCTTAGAATAAAAAATTTACCAACATCATTTAGCAATATCTGTGGCAAACCATGTCCAATAAATATATACTGATGTAAAAAATTTGCAATAGCCTTAGAAATTTACAAAAGCAATTGCTTTAACCCACTTTATAATTAATCAATTACTACAATGACATATCGATTTCATCCTATTGATTCAGGAAGTAGACCTATAACTTCTAAACTGATGGCATGAAAGGTTACTGAAGGGTCATTGGCTGATACTTGTACTTAGCTTTAAAAAACTTTGTTTTTGACAAGTTATGCAGGCATCTAAGACCTCTACTATGGGGTCCAGAATTCCTTCCCAGTGATAACAATTTTTGATCCATTCATAGGTTTTCTGATCCTTCATATCCTAGGGTATTGTGAGGTTCCATTATAACTGGATACCATTCCAAAAATGTAAGTAAGGTAGCCAATATGTTCCAACTCTCTTGTATAATAACCCATCAAGAACCTTGGTGTATAGATAGTTCCATTTCAGCGTCTTTTAAACAGGTTCAATTTTGTCCAACTAAAAGTTCGTCTTTATGAGTAGTTCATGTAACTTTTCAGCTTTGCTTTTATTTAAATGATCTAAAGGCAGTCAAGTTAGCCCTTTCACATTAATAGGTTGCATCCCCATCAATGAACAATAATCATGTCATAGTGTTGCAGTTTAAGGTCCCATTAAGCTAGTCATCCATAAGAGTCTTCCATATTATGCAGTCACTCTAAAGAATCATGTTCTGTACCATCTATGATGTTTTTAACATATAGGAAAGGGCCAGAAAAGTTTTAAAAAGAGTAGAACTGCTAAGCATTCTTTCTCTGTAATACTATAATTGAGCACAGCCTTTGAAAGCATCTTACTAGATTGGGAAAATGGGTTGTTAATTCCTTTATCAGCCATTTGAGATAATTTCTCCTAGGACCATATTAAAATCGTCTGTAGAAAGGATTAGATGCTTCCTATCTTTCTGGATGTTACAAAAGTTGGTCTCCTTTGTTATAAATCATTCATAGTCTTGAACGCGTTTCTACATTCTACTCCCCATAAAAAATGGTCTTTTTTGCAAGTAGGCAAATGAGGGGTTCAGCAAAAAGAAAAAAAATTAGGGATATATTGATGGTAGCATCTCATCATACCTAAAAATACCTGTATTCTTTAAATTCTGTGGTTCAGGAATCTTGGAGTTCACTTTGTCTTTATCATATATGAGCTAAATTCCTTTCCAAAATATAGCATATCCTAGCATTCCAATTATTGTTGGAAGAAGGTACATTTTGCAGGCTTTAGTTTAATTTTGGTTTCTCAAAATTTCTGGTAAACTGACATTGAGGCGGTCATGATGATCAGTTAAGGTTTTTGAAAACAATTATTAAATCTACTTATATGATCAAACCGCTCAGTTTGAGATCTTGCATGATTTAATCCATTGCTCGTTGGAATAAGGTAGGCGCCTTTTTTAATCCCTGAGGGAGCTGGGTATGTTGAAAAATACTTTTGTGCGTTGCAAGGCACAATTTTCTTGGTCTTACAGAATTAAAGCCATCTTCCAGTAATACTGATGATGTCCATTATGGAGAAGTAATTTGTGCAGAGAGTCTGTCCAGAGTATCTTTAATTCGTGGAATGGTATAGCTGTCCTTCTTTGTTGTTACTTAGATTCTTATAATCCATAAGTATTATTCGGCCACCTTTTTCCATCTTTATGAAAAACATTGGGGATAATCATGGACTCTAAGAGGGTAGAAGTAAGCTAGCATTTGATGTTCGTTTCAGCTTAATCTTTGGGTCTGCAACTCTACCTTCAACTTTCTATACGGCTTTGCTCATATTGGTTTTGAATCTCTTATGTCAATGCTATGTATACAGTTCTTCATCTGACCATAGAGAACATCTGACGTGGAAAAAACATCTTGATAACCACAAGTAGCTGATTTACCTTCTCAAGCTCTTCCTGATTTCATTATTGAAAATTTGGACTTGAGGTATGACGCAAATTTGATTATCTGTGGGTAGGCTCAACTCAAGTTGAGTAACAATGAAATGTACCTTGTTGCTGTGGATGAGACTAATGAGGGCACAAGTGGATCGTTCCTCGACCACTGGAAATGAACAGAGTCCAGTTTAAAATTGTTAGAAGTGTAGCAACTTACCCACTGAAGAAAAAGTTGGATGATCCCCTTTTAAGCAGTTGATCTAAGAAATTTTCCAAGATCTCAGGAGGACGTATGTGAAGTAATTTGACCTGATGCAACAGAAGTTTTATTTAACAAAGACAACAACGTTGCTGAAGAAGACTATGAAAACTGACATACTTTTATACCTTTGGGGGGCGAAATAATTTGCAAATCACCAATGATGATGCAATGTTCAACCAAAATTACCCCAACGGGTACAATTAAGCCTCTCATTTGAATATTACTAAAATATCAAACAGCCAATATTTATAGTTGTACAAAAACCTGATGCAAGGCGCATCAAAGGCTCTCTAAAAGACAAACCCAAAGTTGCAAACTGTATTACTAGATTGGGTAATAAATTATACTCAATTTTAAGCTACAGCTCTTAACCCAGAATCAGTGATATAAGAATGATCCCTAGAACATCCAGGTTCAGGGGTAAACTTTTGAGAAGGATTTCGCATATAGAGGAATTAAACAAATGGACTATGCAACTAAAGTGACAAACTAACCCTGCCTCACTAGGGGATCCTAAAACTCCCAATATCTCTACCTTAAATCTAAACTATTTATAATCATCATTCATTTTATATCTTGATTTTTATCAGAAGTAAAAAACTTTACCTTTGAACTAATAAAGAAACTTTTGATAATCCCAGTCTATCCTTTTTTTATTCAAATCTGGTATAATTGATCTAATGACCAGTATCTAGTCTGGGATTAGCAATTGAGCAGAATGCAAAAACAAGTCTGATATTTGCTTTGCTTAAACAGGATACTCGCTTATGCAGATACCCTGAAGCTGAGCTACCAAATGAGAGGTTGGATTAGATTCCGCTTTGTCCCAAGGGTCAACGTAAGGAGAACACGTCAGAGAGTGTCAACAAAGATATCAACATGGGCTTGAGCAGTTAAATTATAGAATGATGCTACAACAGGTAGCATCAGTAGAGAATTTGTTAAATGTGGATAATCATGCTCTACTCAACGGTTGTCTGGTTCTTAATTTGTGCGTAACATACCCCTTGAGCAGCGAGTCAGTCTCACAAGTTAAGTGAGCCAAGGTCGACGATATGACAGTGGTGATCACTACAGGGGTGTCATCATCAGACCAGAGTGAGGATCAAGAGATTCCTCATGAGCAGTGTGACAATGATGCAATTTAAGTGTACCAATGAGAGGATTCCACTGAACTCCTGGCGAGGAAGAAGGGGACTGTTCATTCAAGTCTCGATACTCTTGAACTAAAAATGTCTGATCTAGATAAAAAGCTTGAGCGCGTCAAGGAGACCACTAGACGAGCATAAATTACATCCATTTTAATAGTGAGAGACCTTCACCCATAGTGAAGCTTGATTTTTATATTAAAATCTAGAGAATCAAATTTTATTCTTTGAGAAAGAGAACGTAGTAAACATCTGCACTTTGAATGTTTATGAAGAACGCTTAGAACAGGTTAGATAACATGCTGTACGTTATGGACAAAGAAGAGAAGAATTGAAGGTTCAACTGTTTACTGTAATCATAACCTACCTCTACTCAACCAGTAATTCAGTTTAAGAAACTGGTTTTGCACATTTGACTGACTTCCACAAAACCGATTATGATGAATACTGGCCCTAATGAAGAAGACCCTAATTTTAAACCTTAATTTAAGACCATGTAAACACCTGGAGAAGGAACTAATGCTAGTTTCCTCCATATGTATGAGAATTGCATGGATATCACTGGTGACTTTCAAAAAAACTCACCATGTGCAAGCGTGTATGAATTGCAAGGCTCAGGAAAACCTTAGTGTGAACCTATGACTTGAACTAACTTGGAACAAAGTGAAGAGTACCCCTCTCAGAGTTTTGGGAGTAAACAAGATGTCCTAAAACTATGAAACAAGAGTGCTGAATTCTAAAAATTGGCAAATTTGAGTCAGCAGCGAACTATCCTCTTTTTAATATCTTGAAGCTCGACATTTATGGATAATGGTAACTATGGATTTCACTACAGCGAAAACAGATCTGCTGGTTTCTTTACAAAAGCATCCCACCTTGAAGAGCAATGACTCTCATAGTCAAGAGCACGATATCCCTAAGGGTTCTTAAAGAGGCATTGATTAGAACACAAGGGACATAAAAATAGTTTACAAGGGAACAGGAAAACTCCATTAATGGATTAGCAAGGCAGTCTACGTCACTAACAACAAGGAAAAAAACCAAATGATAAGAATCCTAAACCACCAGAGTGCCTGCACCATCAAGAACTGACCTGCAATAAGTGCCATCAACCTGGACACTTCCTCAATATTGTCCGCTAATCATGCAAAAAAGAAAAACACCCCAGAAAAGAAGATGCCACTAACGTGATAAACTGAGTGTAACTATATACTGGGGGTTAAGATGATTACAAAGATGAGGATTTGGCCAATGCAAGGTTCCACATGTTAGGGGCACGTATTGTGGTGATGCACCCACTAGGTTAAGAGTCAACGGCATTGACAAAATTAAATTGAGTGAAACCTTCCTTTCTCAGACAAACCAACCTACCCAGATCGTTAACTCAGTTGAAGAAAGAGAGCGGCTGGTGATGACTACTTTAAAGAATTTAGAACTGGATAGAGAGGATACTGTAAATACTACAATGAGCGCTGACTCTCTGAGACACTTTAAAGAATCTTCACTAATATTCTAACCACTGGAAACCCTTCCAGCAAGAGTGTGACGAAAGTGGAATTGGTGATCCAGAAAGTACGCGTCTTGGCTGTGCTGAACAATGGTGCTTCAGTCAAATTTAATGTCCTTTAATCTCATGAAATGCTGAAGTTTATGCGAAGTATCAGTTAAAATTTGAAGTACCAATCCACCAGACCTGATGTCACCCATGCTTTAGCCTACTCAGCGTTACCATCACACTTTGGACGCATGGTTCTCACGGCACCAGCTGTGGTTTTAGATAAAGTCCACGGCAACTTATAATTGGGATGCAATATTTCCTTGAGTTTGGAGCTAAGAGTGAATTTACAACCAGCACAGTGAGTATCTTAAGTTATCACTTATAGTTCTGTTTAAGGACAAGAATGTTAAATCTCAGAAGCAAAGGATATTGTCAGTATTTAAGATAATGAGTGAGTCGAGATCCCTACTATTAAATGAGCCTCATTAAGTTGACTCTTGAGCCCTTATGCATAAAACTTTTCCCTGAAGGCACCAATAAAAAATTTGATCAGGAAGCATCATACACATGAGATTGATGTATATGCCTTCTGGAATTGCACCTCTATTACCAAAATATTAAAAGGCGCGACTACCAACAATGCAGCCATGGATGACAAAGAACAATGAGGGCGTCAACTAAGTAGTTGATCTGGAAGAAATGTAAAGATCCTGATTGTATGGGGCTATGGAGGTCCTCTCAGCACCATGTCCCCATGCACTGTATAAATATTTTAATCTTTTAACTCAATAAAGTAGTCTATTTCACCTTATATCTTTGACTATATTGAAGCTCCACTAGGTTTACAGCTTCACACCATTTTGAACCTCAAATATTTTTAAGAGAACTGTTAAGCTAATATAGGTGGTGCTCACTACAGAGGGCTCCAAGCTGTCCAGAAAAACGTCTATCACAAAAAATGAAGAATATTAGCTATCAAGAAGACTAACCTGAAAATCAGTCAAGAAGTGTAGCTCAATGGATCAACATCTCTCAGTATGAAATACTCCATTACAGCCTAAAAGCCTAGAGTTTCAGGTCACTTTTCAATTTACCTTGCCTTATATTGATCACGATCTGTATCAAATCTGATATGAGGACATCAACGAGATTATTCAACAACTATTGAAAGGCGTTTACTTTGTGGGATGCCACTCCTGTCATTCTAACGCCTCTTTGGTGCCTTCCACAATGCGAAATTTATATAAGTTGGCTCTACTACCCTCAGGAGAATTGGCTTTGGCCACTAAATGCTATCTCCAAATTTTAAATAATCCAGCTATACACCAATTTTTTTAATAGTTAGTTTACATCACCATGAAGTAGCTTGACAACTAGGGCACACTCAAACATTACACTACACTTAGATCTTCTCAATTTCTATAATGCTTTATCCTCCTTTGTTTGCAACAATTTGAAAGCTATTGTCAATAGCCATCAGCTGTTTAATGAGGCTTAAAACTAACTTGCTACTCTAGATTGTATTTTGGGCTACTTGAGGACCAGCTTCGTTAAGATGTACAACTCCTAGAAACCACTTGAAACCGACGCCTTACCAAACTGATTATCTTGCTTGGACACTCCAGAAGAATTACTAGAAGTTAACCTCCTGCAATATGCCTCTGAGACTGAAGAGCCTAGGGAACCATAAGGTCTGGAAGACCCTAGAGGGTTAGAAGGGCTAGAAGTTCCTCGTGGACCTCAAGGGCCTTCCAGTTTCTTAATACTTACTCCTAATGATACTAACAACACCAGGAAACAAGATGTCCTAACAGTGCTCACTGCCTTATGGGATCACGTAAGAAATGTGGCTCAGGGATGCAAGCTCTGAGTAGACGGAGTCCCTATTAATTGGGCAGTCTCAATCAAGGCCTTATCAGACAAAATGGAAAGTCTCAGCACATTTGCCAAGCTCATTTATTGCTTCATAACCCAGCTTAAACAAACATGTCATGGTTAAGACTCACTTGATTAATTCTAAGAGTCAGCTGCTCATCCAAAGTACTGAAATTCAAGCTCTGAAAGAAGTAAGTTGCCTTTAAAGCCTCATTTTCTTTTTAAATCTCAATTGGGATGAGAATCAGAAGGATTTAGAAAGATTGAGATGGCAATTAGATCAACAGGATCCTCTTGACTATTTAGAAACTAAGATTTTGACTCTGTTCTGTTTCCTGTCAGACAATTGTTGGGATTAACCCTGAATTAGGTGAAAGCCTTGTCCAGGGGGAAGGCCAATACATTCATATGAGGGGCACAACTCCCAAATGGCTTGATAAGTTTGATAATGGGGTTCAACTCTATGTTATCATCTGGTATACTGAATTCAGGTTTTTGCTTGAATTACTCTGAATTTAGGAATTATTTACATCTCCAGATTATTATCTAATTTTAATCCACACCTTAAGCTGTTCCGCCTATCCCAGTATCAGGACTTTCCTACAGGTTCCATGACACTAATATTAAAATCCCTCTTTTTTCCTTTCATTTCCAAGCATTATAAATAGTGCTTGATTACTAAAGAAAATACTTTTTTCAGCAGAATGTATTATTTTACTTTATCTTATCTTATTCCAATGAAAAACTTCTCATCCAAGGCTGCATGCTTCGAAGCCCTGCCTTCAGATAACCGCGCTCCTAGTGATTCAGCCCTGGTAGCCTGATACACTTTTTCCACATCTTTTTTGACTAATTTTAAACTTAGTCTCAGGAGAAAATCACCTCAGGAAAGGAAATTATTGCCTTCTACCTGTACATATATGAGGCTTGATGGAGTAAGCCACTGACCATCAGAAGGTGTAGCACAAACACTCCTGCCTGAATAGTACATACTGGAAAATTAAGATTCCCCATTTAACTAGTACTAAAAAAAAAAAAAGATTCCCCATTTAAAGAAATGAAACACTTTGTAATAGTCCATACAGCCCTAATATAGGAGTTTGGAAGCAACCAAACCTTGGCCAATCAGAAGAAGGCATTAATAGCGTTCATCTGAACAAAAAGAGAGCTTTGTGGATTTTACCAGCTAATATATGCCCAAGCAAAACCCTTGGAGACCACTAAGCATGTTACATTGGACAACGCCATAACTGCAGTAATATCTGCGTTTAGATCATAATCTGAGGACCAATTGTACATTATTAGTTGGACGAGCAATTTACCTTGTATCTTGGGAAAAATATTGCCTTTATAAATTCCTGAATCTACCTTACATCCCAATGCCTTTGAATATATCTCTACTAGTTGTCCTTGAGTATATGTTTGCAAGAACTAGAAGAACCCCAGACCTGACAGCGCATCAAGTCATTTACTTGTGTGCCTGCTCTCATTATTCTTGCTAAGCATCAACTTGCTTAATACTTTGAGGCGATGGACACTGTGACCTCATAAACGAAGAGATTTTACAACTATACTTCCTTATGCCCCATGTCGCTGATGCTCCTGCCCCAATGTTGTCCGCCATGGCCTGCCAGCTAAAGTGGGCGACGGACAAAACTTTTTTTCCAAAGCTTCCTTGCCATCTGATATGGATTCCTAGGCTTATAACCAAGGTGAAATATTGTAAATTTTTTTTTATTTTTTATAATCCCTTTGTTTGGCTTATTTACAATTAAAGATGCATGGTGGCACCCTTTTTTGGGTTGGGCACCACTAGTGCTAGAAAAAGAACCCCAAACCTTGATGCACCTACTGCAATGGATACAATCATAGCACCAAAACTTGTTGAGACTTGCTGAGGAGGCGGGAATAGGGCATTCAGCATTAAGTATGAGGCGCTTCATGATAACATCACTGTACTACCTCAAGTATGTTTAGCACTTTTTAATGAGTCAAATGTTGTCATACCAAAAGAAGATGAATTGGTACCTGGGCATAATAGATTACTAGATACTGCTTACACTTCATCTGGTAAATCTCTTATCTATCTCACTCTTCCCCCTCGGTTCAGGAGTTTAATTACACACATCACGGCTTGAGTTCAAAAGTTCCCTGTCCATGCCATTGTCAACAAATGGTTCCTCATGAATGTCATTTAATCTAAGTTAATAAAGCTTACAAATTAGCTTCCACTTGCTTGCTACATGGAATACGGCACAGATGGACCACAATGCACTCAGTACATTGGGGCCTATTAATTGCTGCCCATTTGCTTCAGCAAGCTTCCAGAGGATACATCAGCTGTTGCACTAGACAACCCAATTTAGGGCCTTCTCCTTAAAACCCAGTTTTGCTATGATGATTCCATGGTTATGCACTATGAAGAAGGATTCTTATAACTTTAAGACACAAGTTGCCATTTGTTTAGAGACCTCCCGAGACACCATGACAGAGTTAAAAGCTCAGGATTGACTGTTGGAAAGTCAAAGTCAGATTAACAGGCTTAGAATCATGTAAGGTATTTCAATTTAGGAACCTCCTCCTGCAGTAGATGTTTAATAGTGCATGTCCATCTATTTACCTAAGCTGACCACTATACGTCAAAGTTCAAGGTCATTGTCAATACCTGGTGTTGGAATTTCAGATGACCACATAATCCAACCTTTTAACAGATTAATAGACCAACAATTAATCGGGTTGGGACCATCTAGTACTAAAAAATAGACCAACAATTAAGTTATAATTGTATAGGATCAGCAACAGCGGCCAATTGATGGGACTATTGTTGAGCGCATCATCCCCCAACGATATTTGAGGCCGCTGGCTAATGAATTATTGTCCAGCATCATTCTCAATGATATTTGAGGCCACCAACTGATGAGATTATTGTCAAGCATCATCCCTCGATGAAATCAAGCAATAATTAAAAATGGATATAAACCCAATAGTCAAATTGTAGGGAATCATTCAGAGCAAATGGATTAGAGTCATCGCAAACTACCAAAACGTTCAAACGCCAGAGGAAGAGTAAAATTGTCATTGGACAAAACAATTGGTTTTGAGTCCCTTATACCAAGTGTTTGGTTGCTGAACACCTGATGTTTATGCTGCCTAAGAAACTCAAGGCAACGGTACCTGACAAGATTAAGTGCCCAAAACTTGAGGGTCAAACCAGTATAGGAGCAAAAACAATTACCAGTGGACAGCTGAAAAGTTGTGTGCAATTCTAACTATAAAAACCCCAAATTATTCCCTAATAAAAACAGATTCAAACTTGTAATAACTTGGTTGTTTTAACATTGGTTGTTTTAAAATTATTTTGAAGATAAGAGTGCAAAGATCATATATCCTTAGTTTGTTAATATCAAGTCTCCGCTTAGCTCTGCGAGAAGAGAATAGGGAAAGTGTTCCCTGCCAGTACCAGAACGTCTTTAAAATGAAAAAGCACCTGTTTAGCGTTGGACAATACTCTCAAAGTGGCTTTTGGCAGTCAACAATAATTATAGTCTTAATACTATATTGCCCCAATCTATCAAATTTAATAAAATAATCAACGCAAGGATCCACCAATCTTTGCAGTTAATATCTAGGGCTAGAAGCGAGCAACCAACCATTTAAGCTCAAGATTTTAACATTGGTGCTCACTACAGGGGGTAGTTGAGTTGTCAAAAGCCAATTTAATGATGTCATATAGTGAGAGCTTCAGAAGCTCTGGTGGAACTACATGCTGTCAATCAAAATGTGCTCAGCTCGGCATCCCAAGCTGATGTTAGTACCTTAGAGGAGCGTATGATTAAAGCGAAAGAGATGCTCAAACATTTAGGAATAGTGAGTGATGACCTGTGTGGGAAAATTGCCTCTTAGAAGCGGTAAGAGGGCGAACTCATTAAAGAAATTTTATTTTAAAAAACTGAACGTGAAGTGGATTGAGAATGCATCTGGCGGTTTCATGAGGTAATGGAGAAAATGACAAAGTGAATTGAGGAATTGAAAAATCAAAAATGTGTTTGTGAGCAATTTGAGGCGAATAAGGCCAATGAAAAGGCAAGCAAAACTCTTAATCAGGAGACTTTACACCCCAAAATATGCCCAAACCATTTTCTGGTGTGTCAGAAATGATTACCAAAGCCACTCCTAGGGCTTCTTGTGTAGCTGGGAAAGGATTTTCTATGAGCGGAGCAACTGAGGAATTTTGAAATATACCAAAATTGCCCACCTTTCACCAAGATAACGCCCTAGCGTTTTCCCATTTGTTTGAGATGACAATGTTTGGTTATTCAGACCATCAGAAAACAGTGACCATATTGAACTGTCTTAGCACTGATTGCCAGAATCTGGTGCTACCCCACCTCAATGGGGAAAACTAATCATATGGGAAGCAAAAGCAGTAATTATGTTAGAGTTTGGAAGCCCTACTCGGATGTCAAATTGCAAACAAGAGTTCATGTATACAATTCCGCAAAGATGAGACCCTGGCTAGTTTTGCTGACTGATTTTACCAAGAAGCCCAGATTTTGGCAGGGGAAAAAGTGCTTACTGACTTTGATACACGTATAGCCATGCAGGCAGAGCTTTGGCCTTACCGCAAATTGCATTGGATTTTGGCAGCAGCACTAGTAACTGAAATAATGACCTCACAGATGGTGGACCATCTGAAGATGTTGGGAGCAACTTTTGATGCGCCCAATCAAAAAATAACGAAATTCCAACTGTGGACGATCAAACTTTAGTGGAATTAGAAGATGATGTTTTAGAGAACGTTGAAAAAGTCTTTATTCAGCAGAATCAAGTTTTAAGGGGAAAAACCCAATGGATCCAAGTGGAAGGATAAATCAACAAACCACTATTGGAAAAATGGAGAAACGGGACAATTTGCCGCCCATAAATTGGGAAAAGAAATCATGACGATTTGTGAATGTTGTGATTCCTCAAGAGGAGGATAAAACTTCCTAAAATTCAGGAAAAGGCCTTAAAGTCTAGACGTGGAACTATCTGGCACTGCAAGAGAACCTGTTCCACCTGATATTTACTTGGAATAAAGTCGCTGGTAGGACCAGCTCAGGTTGCAACTGGGTCCGCCATGAGAAGTCCCAAGGCGTAAGATGAGATAAAAATATAAGGCAATTAATCCAGAGAATAGCGATGAAGTCAGTTGATCTTAAATTATAATTTTATCTGTGCGATTAGTGGATCATTTACAGATCTATTGGCAGAATTAATCAACATTTGAGTTGGAAAATAATGCCAAAAAATAGGATCAAATTGAGCTCCTATCCACTTCCTCAAATCGATGACACACTTGATTGCCTGAGGGAGGCAAAATACTTTTTGGCTATGGCCTGATTTTGGGCTATTGGCAAATCAATAATTCAAAAAGAAGATCAGAAAAAATGTGCAATACTTACCGCACATGGACTATACCAGCTGACCAGAATGCCCCAAGATTTATGCAATGCGCCAGTGACTGAAAAAGTGCCATTCGAATTTTTATAGGTGAAAAACCACATTACTAACAATATTGTATTTAGCATTAGAGCCAGCTTTGGGGATGAGTGCTGAACAGATATCTATCTGATTGGCCAATATCCAGATTGAATTACAATCTTTGGCATTTGAAATGACAATGAAAAATTTTGAAAAAGGAAAAACGAGTTGGACGCCTATGGATGGTACTGTTCAAAATTATCAAGTCAGCAAATGATGCCTATACAATCAGATGTTTTTTAGTACTAGATGGTCCCTCTATACAATCAAATATTGAAGTTGGTCGAATAGGTAATAGGTCCACACAAAATACTTAAAGTAATGGGCTTAAGAAAAAAATATAAATAAAAAAAGATAAAAAGATAAAAAGATGCATAAAATAATAAAAAGTAAAAAATATATTAAAAACTGATTTTGATTTAAGCAGTGATGCATCTGGTGATATTCCCACCTACCAAGCATGGAGGAAGGGATTTAATGATGGGAACGAGTACTGAGCAGTTGGCAGGATCAGGACGGGCTAAACTAGATCTGCCAGAATAGTCACTATCAATGAAATGTTTAAACCCGTTCTGGGGTTAGTACAGGTGGCAAAGTGCCAACAAGACCTGTCCTGGGGTTTGTACAGGTGGATCAATTGATCTTTCAGCAAAAGATGTAAAGATGGGACTGGCGCAGCATGATGTTGCAGGAACCACGCTTGAGAAGAGGCGGCAATGGGTAACAACCAAGGATACAAAGTCATTAAAAACTGAGCAGAGCATATGGACATTGAGTGCAGACAGAGCTGCACTCCGCTAAAGACATAGAGATAGTAAAACCAAATATGAACTCAGCTAAAGTGGCTTCCATCCCCGAGGGTTCTATCTTCTGTTGGATAATCTGGTCAAGAGGTGAGAGATGTCAGAATTTCAGATGGACACATAATACAACCTTTTAACCAGTTAATAGATTCAACAATCAAGTTATAATAGTATAGGATCAGCAACAGTGGTTAATTGATGGAATTATCATTGGCATCATCCCCAATGATATTTGAGGCTGCTGACCTAATGAATTTTTATTGGGCATCATCCCAAATGATATTCAAGGCTGCTGACTGATGACATTATTGTCAAGCATCATCCCTGACAAAATCAAGCAATAAATGTGATATAGGAATAACACCCAATAGTCGAATTGTACTTTTCTCTCTTGCATACATCACTTTTAAATCAAAAAAGTGAACTAAACAAAAATTGAGAGAGCAACCAACTGCCAGTGCGCACTACAATTATAGAGCTGTGAACCACAGCCAATCACCCAAGAGTAGGGAAGTCAATCCACCCATCTGTGCGTAGCACAGAAATGGACAACTTACCTGCACCAATATTAAATAGCAATAATAATTTGAAGGATGCTATGATGGATGTACCATTTAACAAACTTCCCACTGGCCCAAGCCCCCACACAACTAATAATGGGGAAGGGCAATACAACCCATGTATATCAAGTAATGATTTGGTGACACAAATGACAAAGAAACATGCAAATGCGTCAAAAGCCACAGTGCCCCTGCAACTTGCATGGATAATGGGGTCGACTCCCTAGGATTGGCGACTGCCAACAACCAGATGACAAGAGACACCTTCAGGGAGCAAGGCCCGATGCCAAAAACAGTGATGTTGGGAATATCCCCCACTGAACCTCAACCAGTAGAGGGGATTGGGGTCTTACAGGCTGAGAAAACCTTGTGGAAATAACAAAAAGCCAGACAAAATATTGGTTGAATCCAAAACTGACTCAGATTTGATTGACAAAAATCAGCAGCTCAAACCAACAGAGCAAATCCATAAAAAGTTTTCTGCCAACATGGAGAAACTTACCAAATCCGCTTAGGTTAGTTGAGGGAAGAAGAAGTTGGGCACCAGTTCTGATAAGGCCCAGTTGGGGGGGGGTTGAGTCCCTGACCAAAATTGATTCAGTGACATGAGCAAATTGTCAGGCATGATTCCTGATACACCATCAGGCACAATCCCCAACGAATTCATGTTGACAGGGGGTTCTAGCTCAACCAAGAATTGACAGCTGATCCCAAATGGACAATTGGGAACAAACCCCAACAATTTTAAGCCATCAGAGGGGATTAGATTAGCACAGAACCAATCAACAAACCAATACAAACCATTGGGGGCTAACCTCGGTGGGGGGGTGAAGCTATATCAGGGACCAAATACAAGGGATTAGAAACTCGAGAAAATTTGGCAAAAAGACTAAAAGTACTACTGAAAGGGGCTGAAACACCAACAGCGGTCAAGTCGGCAGCCAGGGCCCCAGTAAAATATACCCTGATCCAGTCAGACATGTTGGCACGCTGAGGCGTGTCCACCCACAAAGTCAAACAATGGGAGGCCTTCCAGTTCCCATACTCTACGGTGACTAAGTGGGTCTCTAAAGGTATCAGACCAGCTATCATGGCTATGTGGCGTGAGCACAAGTTTTCCGCTGGAGCAGCCAAATGCTGGCTTGATACTCAAATCTCAATCAATATGGTGGTACTATTCAAATTGTTATGAGTTTGGACTGAAGACACCCTGGAATGGATGAAAATCCCCGTGGAGAACAAGGTGATTGAGGCTGCAATCTGTGAAGATTTAAAACTGGTGGATGCAAAGGCATGGATGGAGGTTGGCATCGACCTTTTAAATGTGATGGAGTATAACAAGGCAGGGATTACAGCACAATATGCCCAAGCCATATGGAGCTTGGGCCTCAACCCTACAGATTTAGCCAATTACATGAAACAATTCCTGAACGCCTCAACTGCCCTTGAATGGGCCCAACACACCATTCCAGTGGACATAGCACAGGTTTGGTATAATACCACGTTCTCCCCAGTGGAGGCACTACCGTGGATCTAGGTCAGGTTCAGAACCACCGAAGCCTTACACTGGTCATACACCCAAATTCCACCAGCCACTGCATCAAGCCTGATGAAAGCGGGCTGGACAAAGGATAAAGCGGTAGAGTGGGGACCTTTCTGGGATTGGTCTCTGGAAGAGGCCATCAACTGGTCCGCCAACAGATTCACACTGATGGAGATTAAATACTTGTTCTGAGTGGGGGCCAGTATGGACCTAGTGCGCAAATGGGCAGAGCTGAGGGGTGACTAAACTGATTCATGAAACCCTTAGAGGCCAACCATTCCCAATCGAAAAGTGGAAAATATGGTGAAATGCCACAACAATCGCCAAAGCTGCAGACTGGGACGCAGTAGGGTTCACCCCTGAATCAGCCCAACCATGGATGGAACACAAGATTTCACCATAGACAGCAATGGCGATGAAAGGGGTCATGACCCCAGACTTGGGCTGTGAATGGCTCAAAGTGGGGATCCACTTCAAAACCATCCGGGATTGGAAGCAATCCTTCCAGGAACTGACGCTAGCGGCCCCATATGCTGCCAAAAGTTTCACTCCCTCCGAAGCATTACAATGGAGTGAAGCGGTTGTTCCAGCAGCCATGGCACAAGTATTTACAGATGGGGGCTGGAATAGTGTCACAGTAAGGGACTGGTGCCAGCGTAGCTCAATTATGCTGGAGGTCCTTCAAAAATACCTCCACCCAACGTGCAGCCCAGAATCCGCCCTCAAGTGGTACTGACTTGGGTCTCACTAATAGATGCCCTAGAGTGGCAGAGCCTCGAGATTGGAGTGCAAATGGCTAAAAGTATCAGCTGCTGAGGTATCAGCATTAACCAGATCAAAGCATTCCTCAACTGGGGGTTCAGTCTCAATGAATCAGTAAGCTGGGTTTTGAAGGGGAAGACCCCCACTGAAGTACCCAAACCAAGCGCGAAAACCAAATCCTACAGCGCAGTGGCAGCGCATAACGAAGACAACACCTGGAATGGAGCAGGGAGCCACATTGAGTACATCCATCAGTTGATCAGTGGGGGCTTTAAAGACCGCCAGGCATCAAAATCATACCTAAAGGATGATATCCGAATACACCTGCAGCTAGTGGAGGAGGAGGAACTGTCTAACCTGAAAATGTAATTTTATCAGGAACTTGACGAAGTCCTAGCTGGAGGGGACTTTGATCACCACTAGATACCCAAAAGAGGCTATATAGATATAGCAATCCCAGGTGAATTGGACCGCAAGAAACTCCTCGAAATCAGCATCAAATACAAGGGAATTTATCTGCAAATGGAGCTGACCAGATACGCCAACCAAACCGCAAGGTGGGTAACCTTCCAGAATCTCCCCACTGATCGCAAATGGGAGTGGGTACACAAAGTGATTTGGACTGGATTGTCATACTATGGGAAGTATGAGAATTTTGGCAAGCCAGTGGCAATTACATCGCGAAGTGCCTCCGCCCCTGGACAATGGAAGGGCTGTACAAACTGGCACCCTGGATGAAGCCAAACAAAATTGCTCTACCCCAATTCATCTGCCTGCTCAGCCTCAAAAGGGTAGTATATGTTGAACAGGAGGATGCTAAACAAGTGTTCCAGTTCTGTTACCAGACCGGCCACACAATGGCTCAATGGCACCATCATAAAGGTAAAACTACACGGGAATACAAAGTGACCCAAAGTGGATGACAAACCGTTTATAAATCCAAAACCCTGAATCTTATGCAATAGATGAGGGAATCGACCCCAGACCAACAGAGCAACGGCCAACCCAAGGAGAATGGATGGTCCGCAATGTGGAAAGATGGCAGAAGGCAAACTAAAGAAGTCCTTCAAGAAAGGACGGATGCAGGAAGCCAGCAAATCAAAATTGAAGCCTGACAAGCCAAAAGTGTATATTAAATCGAATTGGAAGGCATTGGCAAATAAAAACAAGGAGACCGGCGAAAAATCAGCAGGTGCAACAAAATTGACAAAGTCATCTGGACAATCTACGACTAAAAAATTGAGTTCTGCCGCTAAATTGAACAAAGGGGTGCTAATCTGAATGACGGATGAGGGGAAATCTGCCACTCTGCCAGCAGGGTACAATAGGCACCCAGACCCAATCATAAAACCATCCCCATTATCCATCAACATGAAGACAGGGATGGCAACTAAATTCCCAGTACACAGGATGCCTGGGAATATAATACCAGTCCCAACCAACCAACCAACCCCAAAAACCAAGTAATACACCCCGCCAACCATTGACGCCACTATCATCTATCAACCAGACCTCAGTACATGACTTGATCCACAACCCAAACAACGCTAAACCTCATACCCATGGGTTGGGCAGCCAAAAATGAGGATAGCGACCATGAGTGCTCGGGGGATGGTTGAGCATACAATTGAGGAGGAGGAAGATGCACCATTTAAAAACTAATATTAATATTGACCTAATTTATATTTCAGAAACACAAACTAGTAACCAAAAGGAAGTGGTGCTGAGCTTAAACTGTGACGTGAAACACCACCCGTGGTCCCACCAAATAGGCTACCAGGCCCTATGGATGAACCATGTGGAGATTGTCACAATGGAAAAGAAAATAGACCTGGAATTCGTGGAAGAAACTCATGCCAGTAGGATCTTGATAGTGATGGCTACAAAAGAGAAACTGGCAGGAGCATATAAGTGGTAGCAGTCTACGCCCCACCGAAGCTCCACAAAACCATATTTTTTGGGAACCCTTAGTGGAAGTGCCATCCAAAGCGATGACCATAATAGCAGGTTACCTTAACTGTTGGATGAATGCGAGATGGGATATGTTTCCAATGAGAAAATGTCCTAACAATAAGGCTGACGAGATGCTTGATTGCCTAGTCAAATCAGGGATGTGCCTAATGATTGACAAAGAGGACTATGACCTGGCCAACTTAACGCAGTAGTCATATGACGCCGCTGGATCCTCAAAGTCAGGATCACATTTAGACTACATCCTAGTGTCATCAGATCTCAATCCAATGACGTCCAACAGTGAGGTTAGCATAAATACTGAAAGTGACCACATGGTCGTCCACATAGATATTGACCTTGATGAACCTCTGAGGAACTGTGAGTGGCAACTGGCACCAGCCATGAAGAGGGATGGGGAATGGCGCCAAAAGATTGACGCTGGACTGGATTGACTTGTAGCATATCTGGACAACCACCTGGAGTTGGACCCGCTAGAACAATGGACCCAGATCAAAGAAAAAATGAAGCATGATAGTATAAAGTTTAAAAAGAGACCACCTACAAGCGAACTGCCGCCGTGAAGCAACTGAAGTCTAATTTAGAAATGCTGAGGCTCACCCAGCAGGACAGTGAGGACTGGTGGAGCGAGTACTGAACAACACACAAAAGGTATCAGGCCATAATGATGAAGCAAGACTCAAAGAGTTGGACCAATTTGACTAACTGATATCAGAGCTTAGCGGAGACAATGACCAAAGAGGGCCTGAAGCACCTCAAGGAAATTTGAACCAAGGATAGGGTATGGGAAGTGGAGACAGCGGAAGGGGAAGTACCAACAGACCCCAAAATGATCAAGTGCGAGGTTGAGCAATTCTTTGATGATCTTTTCTGACAAAGAGAAACAAGAAAATCAGCAACAAAAACTCTTATTGACCTGGCCAAGCCAGCACTGGGGGCTGTATGCTGGATGATGTCGCCAAGATATCCACCAAAATCTCTATCAATGAAGTTAAGAGGGCGCTAAAGGAGTCGTCAATAATGAAAGCACCAGGCCCAACAATATGTGTGAAGAAATATACAGCATATTCTGAGACTGCATCACGCTGGAGCTCAAAGCCCTTCTTAACCACTGTTTGCAAAATGGCCAGCAAATTCCAGGAGGCATGATACCTGAATTGTACTTCTGTACAAAAAGGGCCTCAGATGCCAACTCTGGAACTGGCGCCCAATTGCGCTATCAAAAGCCAATTATAAACTGCTCACACGCATACTATCTAATCAACTGATGGCAATGGCACCGCGCATGCTCCATAATGCCCAGAACAGCTTTGTCAAAGGCTGAAGTATATGGGACAGCATTGGTTCAGTCCAGTGCATACTCCAGGATGCAAGGGGCATCAAACAGGGGTACCTTATGTTCCTCAACATGGAAAAGGCATATTACTAAGTAGCGTGGTCATTCCTTCATGAGGCACTAAATGCAGTCAGTATCCCCGACACTTTTTGAGCATGGATAACAACACTGTACTCGGGCCTGGTAATGAAGGTGATTGTCACAGATGGTTCTTAACAAAATCCTTGTCAGGCAAGGTCTCTGACAAGGCGACCCTATGTCACCAATACTCTTTAATTTTGCAGCTAACATTCTACTGGTGGCAGCGGTCGCGAAGCTCTGGGGTTTAGTCCACCCAAACCAAATGCCACTGAAGATGCTAGCATTTGCTGATAATACAATAGTAGGCATAAGCTCACCGACCAACCTCCAGGGTGCTTAGTAATATTAAACTTCTCTATCAGCTAGCATTAAACACAAAAATTAACTTGGCAAGAACCTCAGTGATGAGGGTTGGCAACTTGAGCTTCAGGCCACTGACTGACATAACGCCAATCACAAGCTCCCAGACAATCTGATACCTCAGGATAATCTTCAACGATAAGGGACCTGCAGTACTGGAGACTAAACAGGAAGTATTGTCAAGCTTATCGATCCAAATGGCATGCTGGAAGACCGCCAGATTATGCCTTGAGGAGAAAGTGTAGCAATAAATGTCTACATCTTCTCAAAGTTGTGGTATGTTGCTCATGTGCTTCCAATGAGCCCAAACTTAGAGAAGAAAATCAGGACAATGCTCCGAACCTTCCTGTATAATAAGGCAAAGGCGGCGCCAATACTGCTGGAAGCCCTGTCAAAACAAAAGAATGAAGGAGGCATGAGCCTCCTGGACTTTGAATCTCACGCCTGGCATATATGGGAGAAGTTGTTCCTGAAGCTTAAAAAAATGCACATGCACTGCCTGACCCTAGTGTGGAACGTGAACTGGGCAAGAGCCCAAGGCCTCCAAGGTCCAGTCTCTCCCTTCTCAATATGTGAATGGATGGCGCACCACCCGCGGATAACCTCCCATAAAGTTACTCCACACTAATGGCAACTATGCAATTGGGCCGTGCACCAGGGTGGATGGTCATTTGAGCGATCAGACTGAGAGGCCAACCAAATGCAAAGGGACATTAAAGTACGAAAATTCACAATGATTTTGCAATGAGTTTGGAAGAGCGTAACCAAATCGCTGACAAATATGCAACCAAGTTGATCAAAATAAGGTACAAATTGACACTGATAAAATATGGAGATCCACTCCCAAAACCAGGGCGCAATCTGCTCACCCATTCACGAATCCTAAACTACTGGACTACCAAAGGCCATGACACCAACTACCTGACGAAGTAGTTGATTTCAGGCCTAAACTCCCGTTTGGTAACGGCCAAACAGCCTTTGGTAACCTGGCAGATCCTAAATTGGGCATTCAAATTGGGCAAGCACTGCGGGCTGGACTACCAGCATAAATAATGCCCCATATGCGCTGAACCAGAAGCAGACATAGCTCACCAGTACTATGAATGCGCTGTGTTCAAAAAATACTGGACCACAATGCATTACATCCTATCAGGTAAACAATCACCGCTGGGAATACATCCATTGCAGGATCTTTTATTCATGAAAACCTGTAAATGGCTCTGATCCAACTATGAGCTTTCATTTACCACTATTGTGTATGGGTAATTCACTGTGCGCTCGTTGCCAAGGTTTTTAACCAATGAGCGCCCCCACCACAAAGGTTTAGTATTGAAGACCATTCAGATTTTTTCTGATCAGCTCTGTCAGATCTCAAAATTTTTGTGCCTAATCCCCGGGTGTTATAAAGCCACATATTTGGCTTTCCCCACCAGATCGCTCATTGTATGTGATGAGACAACTAATCTACTGATAATCGAATGGCCTGTAAGCCTGCCAATGCTAAAACTGTGGCTAGTGATGGCAATCACCAATCAGCAATGGTTGGAGGTGCTAGAACTCTAGTGGCCCAAACCCCCAGTCCTTTTTACCCTTGGCTAAATCGCCTGTATTCCGCCCTCCTCTCTTACTTTCCTCTAAAAATTATTTTTAAATAAAGTTTGGAGTTTTAGAAAAAATAGTCAAATTGTAGGGAATCATTCAGAGTGGAATGGATTGGAGTTGTCAGAAACAACCAAAACGTTTGAACGCTGGAGGAAGAGAAGAATCATAGTCAGCTGTTACAATTGGTTTCAAGTCCCTAATGCCAATTGTTTGGGCGCCAAAAATCTGAGGATTACGCTACCTAAGAAACTCAAGGCAACGGTGCCCAACGAGATTCAGTGCCTAACACTTGATGGTCAAACCAGTATAGGAGCACAAATAATTTCCAGCGGACAGCTGAAAAGTTGTGTGCAATTCTAACTATAAAAGCCCCAAATTATTCCCTAATAAAAACAGATTCAAACTTGATAATAACTTGGTTGTTTTAGCATTGGTTGTTTTAAAATTACTTTGAAGAGAAGAGTGCAAAGATCATATATCCTTAGGTTGTTACTATTTTGTCTCTGCTTGGCTCTGCGAGAAGAGAATAGGGAAAGTGCTCCCTACCAGTACCAGAACGTCTTCAAAATGAAGAAGCACCTGTTTAGCGTTGGACAATACTCTCAACGTGGCTTTTGGCAATCAACAATAATAATAGTCTTCATACTATTATTGCCCCAGTCTATGAAAATTCAATCAAATAATCAACGCAAGGATCCACAAATCTGTGCAGTTGAAATCTAGGGACATAAGCGAGCAACCAACCAAACAAACCCAAGATTTTAACACCTGGGTCCATATCAACATATCCTTGGGGCAAATGCTGGAAATATGAGGCATGGATAACAATATGTCAAAGAAATCCTGACCTGCTTAGAAAATTTAGATCTCGCTATGCTGGATCCTTATTAGTGCTGCTAGATAACCTCACTGACAAACCTAAGATAGTGTAGCCTAGTACTCCATCCGCTAATGTTTTCCTCCTTCCTGTATAGGATATCAATGACATCCGTAGCTTTTTTAAGACTAAGAAATTTTGGTTAGAATCACCCCCAATGGTAGCTTTAATAGACACCTCTATTAGGCGAGAGCTCAGCAGCAAACAACAGAGTCAAGGTGAGAAATTACTAGAGGAATAATATGACCTCTTCACGGCCTCTACCTATGATTTTTTTAAAGCAACTGGCTTTTACATCATATTGAAAAGGGGGACGCTCAAACCCATTTTATCCCATCCCTACTGAAAAAGTAAGGCTGAAGAAGCGCAGGTGGCTGTACAGCTTAAGTAACTACTTGAAGCTGGGATATCGGCGCCTTCTTATAGCCCTTGGGCTTCCCTCTCTTCTTGGTTTGGAAGAAGGATGGCATTCATCACGTAGTATTGGACTATTGAAGACTTAACTTCATTACCAAGAAGGACAGTTACCCCTTGCCATGGACTTATGACTCTCTATGATTGCTTGTCATATCTCAATATTTAACCACTATGTATCTTAGTAGTGGATACTGGCAAGTAAAGCTGCACCTAAAGATGGATCCCAAACTATGCTCATAGACAACAAGGAGCTATATTAAGCCTATTAGGATTCCTCAGGGCCTTTGAAAAGCGCCCTCCACCTTCCAATGCACCATGGACGAGATCCAAGGGACAAAAAGCTATCCTGTGTTCTTTTATAACTCGATGACATCAAGTCTTCTCACAAACCTTCAAGGCCACATTTAATATCTTCAGGAAGTCTTTTTATCGTTCTATAAAGGGCTTTATATATCTCAAGCCTTTGAAGTGCTCTTTCTTTCATTCTAGAATAAATTTTCACAGGCCTAATATCTCAAAACATGGAATTAGCCTTTTTTGATAATGTCGCTGCCATTAAGAAGATGTCACACACTCAGGCCTTCGAAGTGTTCAAAAGTTTCTAAACATGGCAGGTATTATTGTCAGTTCATCCCTCATTTTTCAAGCTTTTCCAGCCCCTTGTCTACCTTTTACAAATAATGTATCTTTTGAGTAGAGGACTAACCAAGAACATGATTTTTTTGCGTTGAGGACTGCTCTTTAAAATAAATTTATTTTTAGATCAACAACGTTTTGACTGGCCATTTTTAATATTAATTGATGTTAGAGACATTGCAGTCAGGGATATCCTAGCTAAGAACAATGAAGATCAGGTCAACCATCCAGTGGCTCACTTTAGCAAGACCCTAGGCAAGGCCAAACGAAATTTTACTGTTACCAAACGAGAGTGCCTGGATGTTTTATAGGCAATCAAGAATTTCAAGCCCAAACTATACAACACCCATTTCGCCATCTTCACTGATCATTTCTTAATCTGATGGTTACAGCAGATGAAGGACTCGTACAGCTAGTTAGTAAGATGGGCATCAAGGTTACAGAACTACAATCTCACCATTATCTGTTGTTCAAGATAATCCACTATAATGCTAACAGTATTTCAAGGATGCAGTAATGGCTGCCTCAGCTCATAAAGAAGACAATATAAACTAATTGGCCGGCCTGAGCAATAGCAATTTTTACTCCTGAGATCTATCTGAACGACAAAAATGACCCATGACACTAAAATCAAGGAGTGAATGCTGTTTAGGTAAGTCAACAAGAAATGGCTCCCTTAAATCCGCCCTATTTTCTGAGTCAATAATATTATTAAAGGACAATGAGCGTGGGGCATGGGGAAGTGAAAAAGACTTACTAATGGCTAAAGAAGTGATGCTATCAGGATCAAATGATTAAGACCATAAGTAAGTTCTAGAGGCCTGTATGATTTGTTGACCCAAGGTTTGGATCTTCCTTAGTACCAAAATTCAGTAGTGGCTCTATCAAATACATCCAATGTTGTCAGCATTAATGTGGTGGGCCTTTGTTCAATGGGTTAAACAGCTATAAAGATATCAATAGCTGTTTATCATTTGACCAAAAATGGGTAAAAGTGATCTTTATTCCCGTTGCACTGCAAAAGCCGCAGCCCTATTTCAGATTCAATCCATTTTCACTCGGCATTAATGCCTGCAAACTCTACTTTCAGATGATGGGCTAAACTAGTCTCACAGGTAGTAAAAGAGCTAACTTCATTTTTTTGTAATAACCAAAGGTTCACCGCCCCTATTCTTTCAACCAATGTGGCAGTGGAACGCGTTAATGGGACACCAGTTTCTATTTTACATAAGATGGCCGCTTCTGACCCTACATGCTAAAACCACTATCTACTCTGTGCTTTGATCACATACCAGATTAAGAACCATCAAATAATTAAAATGTCCCCTTTCAAAAGATCTATATAGGCGTACCCTCAGCTGCCAAGTAGCATTCAGCCCCATACTCAATACCTCCATGCCTGAGAACTCCGATTTGACAATGAGGGACCTAGCCAATGAGACTATCTGGCTTCAAGCCCTAGCCCTTTAAAGAATTGGCATCACCACAGAAATGGACATCCTGATTAAATGCCAGCTGGCCCTCCTTACCAATTTTTCAATTAGGTGTTCTAGTTATCTTTCTGGCGCCATTGACTCAGAGGTCAACAGATAAGCTCAACGTTATTTGGTCAGACCAAACTGGTTCATTCATAGGTGAACTCCAAATATTTCATTGCTGACATCATTCAAGGGACAGTGTTAAACTGGGTCCATGGCCAATTCCTATGGCCCTATATTCCCCTCTGACAGGATCTCGTGGGGGTAGTTGTTGTTGAGACATAAGATAATGAGCAAGTTAATATCCCTACTCTTGGATTGATCATTGATAAATTGACACTTGAGCCCTTACAATCAAACCCTGTTCCTGAAGACACCAATGGGAAAATTGATCAGGAAGCATAACGCGCATGAGAATCGGTGGAGATGCCTTCTAGAATTGCACCTCCCTCTTCCCAAGTCTCAAAAGGCGCGACTCCCAACAATGCAGTCATGAGGTTGACAAAGAGCAATGAGGACTTCAACTAGGTAGTTGATCTGGAAGGATGTAAAAATTCTGATCATATGGAGCCATGGAGGTCCTCTTGGAACCATGTCACCATGCAACCATTTTTATGAAACCTTTAACTCAATAAAGCAATCTAATTTACCCCATCTTTCCATCATCATTGACCTCTCCACTAATTTTAAGCTTCGAGCCCATATTGAACCTTGGCTACTATTAAGAGAACTAATAATCTGACAGATGTGTTTGGTGGAGATAAATTAACAAATTTACTCCATCTACTACACCCTAACTGAGAAGGATGTGAAGCAGCTACCCTCCACGATTAGTGCGGAATAAGGACTTTCACTGAGAGTTAGCAAAGCCATGGTAGTCTGACCAGAGAATCAATGCTATATGGCCTGTCAATCAGAGTGAAGATCCCGACAAATGAAATCTTAAAATTTTCTTTGTGACAGAATCCATAAATAAGAACCAAGAGTTTTACAAGGGCATATGAAACCAGTTACTCAGGAGGGTTGTCTATTGTGTGAAAATATTATAACTCAACATAAGATTTGAGAAAGAACAAGACATTGCACAGGCCTGAGGAACCAGTTAAAATGATATTGAATCAGTACACGCTATAGGTGACTTTAACAAGATCAGATTTGGAGATGTCTATTTAAACAGCAGAAGGATCTAGACGAGCAATTGTAAGAGTTCAATGACATATATTAGTACATTAAATCAATTATGGACTCTGCAAGGGAGGGATCTGCAAAATGGATACCAGGCCTGCTATACCATTAAATCAAGGCCCTACTAACACAGAAAGCTGGAGATGTTGTTATCCCTCAAGAACTGAATCAATTAGCCAAAGTAGGACAAATAAGACCATCAAAAGGTCCTTGAGCTTTGATTTTTGCTAGTTTGAAAAAAAGAATGGGACTCATCATTAATATTTGGACTACCACTACTTGGACAAAACAACCAAAAAGGACTCCTTACTCCCAAAAATAGATGATTCTCTGATAAGCCTGGGCGTATTGAAATCACTCTTGGAAATGGATCTGGTTATTATTTACTAGCATATGGAGCTCTCGCCAGAGAACCAGGAGAAGTGGGCTCTGATCAGTAGTCAGAGATTCTTTAGCCCACAAGGATGCCACAGAGGCTTTGCAACACCACTGCAACCTTCAGCATGCGATGGATTTCATCTTTGGCGATATCAAGTCATCAAGTGGTTTAATTTATCTTAATGACATTACCTGTTCAGCTTGACTTTAAAATAGCATCTTCAGAAACTCCGCAAAGTCTTTATGCAGATGTGATCGTCAAACTAGAAGTTCAAACAAAGCAAAATCCCCTTATTAAAAAGGCAACTGGAGCTCCTCAGGCACAAGATAGCCCAAAAAGAATCGATCCCTATGATGGATAGGTTAAAGCGATTGTGGCTGTAGAGCCACCCAAGAGCATAAGGGACATCCAAGTGTTCTTTGGTATGGTGGGAATTATTAGAAATTAATACCCCAATTTGTGGACCTGTCCGCTCCTCTCAAAATCTTCTGACAAATGAATTAGAGTTTGAGTGGGCATGGAACAGGATCAGGCTATAATGAATTAAATCCAATATTGGTAGAAGCGCCAATCTTGGCTTACTCAGATTTCAACAAGAATTTTTACCTCTAAACCAATGGGAGTATATTTGTTCTTGGCGCAATAATGGCCTAAATGGATGAAGAAGGGGTGGAACACCAAATTGAGTATCATTCAAATTTTTTAGCTTAGCTGAGAAGAACTCCACAGTCATAGAGAGAGTACCTGGTGGTAAAATGAGCAGTCAAGCATTTCTGTCCTTATATGAACATGGTATACTTTAAGGGTGTGATGGATCATTCGTTGCCCAATGTTTGCAGAATATTTTGGATCCCAACGACGTCTTGCCAAATGGGCAGTAGTGCTACAGGGATATGATTATGAGATTATCCACCAAGCAGAGGACAAACATCTCAACGCTGACAGGCTATTGCAATTGCAGGTGTTCCACTTACAAGTTCTAAAGAGCAATTGACTATCTGAATTAATTGGGCTACCAGAAGAAGCATAGAAGTAAGAAACAGATGAAGTGAAGACTGTCCTGAGAAGGAATCCAAGGACACATGGAGTGTTGATGGCAACTCACAGAAAAAGTCTTAGTATAAATGGTTCTTATACATCTGAATCAGCGATCAGGTGTAACTAGTTTTGGGAGTAAAAAGCATGTTGTCCATGGATATTTCAGAAGATGTTGGCCTACCTGGAGAGGTCCTACTAATGTCCATGTATTTTAAAGTTACCAAGATTTAGAGCTACCTATACCTTGCGTGAGTACCCTTCCTCTGGAGAAATACTTTGAGTTATTTTCATATTCACCTATAGCCCCGTTTAGTAGCTTGTCTATTGATGGGGTGGAACCACTTCTAACTGCCTTTAGTGTATCAATTTTATAGTTGTAGCCATATACTACATTAATAATTGGGTTAAAGCCGCTGTGGTCAAGATGTACTTAGAAAACTCATCCGCTTGATTTATTCTAAAACACAATTATAACCAGACATGGATGCCCTAAGTTTGCTTTCAGATAAAAGTAAATTCTATATCAAATATTGTGAGAAAGCTAATGAGCTTAAAGAGTAGTAAACAACAATTCTCACTCCCTACACCATACTCTAACAGTAGCGTTTAGTGAGTGAATGGAACCTTTGGAGAGATAATGAAGAAGGTTGCCCTCAACTAAAAGTCAAAATGGGATCAGTTGAAGCCCCTCAAACTGTTGTCTTACAGGCTTAGCCACCACTGGGTGATTGGAATGACCCCTTTTAAAGGCCCTGTATGGGAAAGAAGCAGCACTGACAAACCTACTAGCCTTGATCATTATTGTAGACTGGAAGAACCTGTCACCTGGAAGCTATAAGCAAGAGTTTTAAGATGAATTTATTAGAATACAATTATAGGCTTCAAAAACATAGAGAGATTATCTCTTGAACCCAATAAGATATTAAATATTTTTTTAGGCTACTGGAGTTCATCATAGAAGATTTAGTAATTACTATCAAATATGGAGGGAATCCAGAGATTCTCCAGGCTTCTTGACTAAGCCTGCGACTGGCTTATCAATTGGAAGAGTCAAATAAATATTTGGGATAATGATAACAACATTCATTTTTTTGAGTACATTCATGGCACCTAAAATCATTACCACAATATCATCATAGACAGGGAGTGTTGCAGAAGTGACCGCGAGGGCAGCAGTGGATTATTCATTGACTGCCAGAATGAACAGATACCAGTACCAAACCAGTGGAAGTGCGGGCAACTCGACTGCTGAATATTAGATTTTATGACCATTTATTGATGCAGTCAACCCAAGAAATTTCCAATTTCTCAGGATAACGTCATGTGAAATAATTTGATACCTGACGATCTAGAAAATTAAATAATGAAGATGACGTCTTAGGTAAAGAAGACTATGAAAATCAGCTCCCATTTATACCTTTGGGGTCAAAATACTTTTAAATTGTTAATGAAAATGCGATGAGCTGACCAAATAACCCCAATGGAAACAATTAGTCCTTTCATAGAATATAACTGAAAATATCAAACAACAGATTTTGTGAGTTTTACAAAAACCTGATGCAAGACGAATCAAAGGCGCGCCATCAGACAAGCCCAAAGACAAAAAGATTACTACCAAATTGTGTAATGAATCAATAACCCAAGGTGAAGATACATCCTGTCGTGATTCTGATATGACTGGATGATAAGCCCTAAGTCACTACAGTGGAATGGGTAGAATCCACCAATCATAATTCCAAGTGTGGTTATTTGAGCACCATAGGTTGAGGCGATATTGGGTTGGGAAGGATAATATTGGATCTCAACCAAATCAGGTGATAAGGTGATGTTAACGAATGACAAATAATGAGATGTTGACTTATGATAAATAATGAGTGGATCGCCTCAAACTGAGACAATCCTGAATTAAATAATTGGAGAACTCTGCTGGAACCAAAAGAATATGATATAATAAATAGTCTAATAAAAAGGGTCAGTATCAACTAAAGTTGCTGAGATATAAGATATACTAGTGAATTGATGGGGAGGATTGTTAATATTAATAAGTGAGCGGAGCAGAAGGATCTGCTAGTTTATATTAAATAAATAAAAGTAGTGTGGCTGAAGCGATTGCTTCATACTTTATTACAATTTTTACATTTGTCTTGTGGGCTGACAATCTTCATATTGTCCATCCGTTACTTAATGGGCTTGACACTCCGCAAAAACCTCATGGTGTATCTCCCCAATTCTGCCAAATTTATAAAGTGGTGCTTACTACAGGGGGGCCATTGATTAACACCAAAAAAATTAAAATAATCCAGGCGATGGTTATGTCACATCAGGCCTGCACTGAAGGAATTTTTACGGCACACTAGGCCAACTGAATATGTGAAAATTAGACTTGCCCTGGACGCTGTGCTCAAAAGGCAGGATGATCTTCTTAAGGAGGTTTGTATTGATAAGCTGCCTCCGTTTGGTTGCGATGGGGACATCCATGAGTACTTTAAGAGATTTGAGTTTGCAGAGGAAGGGGCTTCAGATTGGCAGAAATCAAAATTGTTAATATCCACCTTGGATGTTAGAAGCGCTGGCCAAGTTACTTACTATCTTTCATACGCTCCATTACATACCAGGAAGTGAAGGATACTGTGCTGCAGTTGTTTGGGTGTACTGAAAAGATGTTGAAGCTGAAGGCAGAGTTCTTGACCATTAGGTTTCAGCATAATGAGACACTCACCACATTTGCTGATCAATTTACAGCGGACGCTCACATGTTACTTGAGGCAGGGACTTTATCTGAATCCTTTGTATGCATAGGAATGACCTCTGCAGTGAGGACATACCGCAATCTTTACAATGTAATGGCTCCATATTTAGATGATGACGTACCCTTGCTTAAAATCGTTCAAATTTTGCACCATCTATCTTCTACCTTTCCTCTACCCATTACAGAGTGGAAACCTACCGCATCTGCTGCTGGATTTTCTTATTTGGGGAAATTACCCGCCTTGTTTACACCAATTGACCCCAGTGCAATTTTGTAGTGTGGCCCAACTTACAATATCAAGCACGCAGTCCCTATGGGTTAATTGTTTTAAGTGTGGTCACCCTGGGCACCTACATAAGGTTGCCCAAATCGTCATGTCCATTACCTACCACAGAATCAGTACAATCAGGGAAAAGTCAGAGTGGAGTAGAGACGGGGTTCTCTACATCCACTATTACAGCCTCAAACATCCTGCCTGAACCTATTAATGTCATTCAGCGGAATTCCCTCAGTCTGATGATGCATTCCTATATCAGCACCCAGTTGGAGGCTTGAATGTATTGACACAAATGCATACCAAGGACATGGAGGAAGAAGGACACCAGGTTTAACCAAAGCCTTATGCCTTTCAGTTGTTTGACCAAATTTCTACAGATGAGCCATATCCGTCCTCTGATGCGCCTCTCTTACAAGGGGTAAACGCTGCCCTCCCTGTGGATGCTATTGTTAAAGAGTACCCTAAAGTAAGGGAGGGTATTATGATCTTTCTGAGAAAATGATCCTTAAGATGCCCACGGTTTAAACAATCATTATTCATCTTACTCTAAGTGTACATACTGCGACATAGTAGTAGCATTACCTTTAGTCCACTCTATAATTGATATGGGTGCTCCAGTTAGCATAATGTCCACAAAGTTGGTGGCGAGGTTAACATTAAAGCCTGATGTGGAACATAATATGGTGCATGGGACTGTGGGCGCAGAAAGCATGGTCCCTGAGGTAGCGTACAGCGCACTACCCTTGCAGTTTGGGTCGAAAGTCATTGTAGCTCCAGCAATAGTGCTACCAAACAATAACTAGGACCTGCTAATTAAACCGCTTTTATGTGACACTTTAGGGCTATTGTTGATATGGTGGTGGAGACCTTCGAAATTCTAGGGCAACTGATCCCAATTTACTTCACCTCCAGCAGAGTGTCAAAGGATCCAGTGCAAATGGGTTATATCAACCTGGCATAAAGTGATGGGGTAATTCCAATTTGCTAACATTGACTAAAGGCAAGACTTGGGCCCTTTCCTAACAGATATACAAATACTAAGACTGTCACTCAGAGCATATGGGCTCATATCCATCCCTTCTGGGCATCAAGTACTAGTGAGCAACAACTTGGTAGTAGAAGTGCCAGACAGACTTTATGGGAAAGTTATTGGTCCTTATCAACAATTTTGGCTTGAGTCTCACGTGGCTCCAGCTATAATACTTCTGGACCATGGGGAAATTAAAGTTTTGTTAGCAAATCTACAGATTGAACCAATGCACATCCGCTGGCATCAAATAGTGGTGTACTTACACTTGACCCCAGTTGAGGAGGTCCTTTAGGATCACGAGTTTGGTTCATTAATGAATTCGGTCTACCTGTTCAACCACAGCTTGGTGTAATGTCCGTGGTGCCGCATGAAAATTTAATGGTTTATTGACTGACCTGAAAGATCAGGCGATAGCTTTATTTTAATAAATACAAGGTGATCTTTACTGCCAATGATCATGACTTAGGGTATGCTCAGGGGGTGGTCCATCAAGTGGACACTGGGGATTATCTTCCCATCAGGTCTCACCAATCCACCGATCAAGGGAAGCAGAAGAAGTCATCAATGAGGAAATTGAAATTGCTGTTGGAGCAAGGTGGTTGAACCCTCAAAGAGTCCGTGGGCTTTACCCATTCTAATTGTAAAAAAGAAGGGCGGTACCAACTAGATAGTAATAGACTACCAGAAGCTTAATAGCATTACCAAAAGGACTCATACCCCTTGCCATGATTTGATGATGCCTTGAATCAATTGGGAGGATTTCATTACTTCTCAGTGATGGATTTGATATCTGGTTATTGGCAAATATAGTTGCCCATGGTGGAACATGAGAAATGCGCCATTATCCCATCCAAAGGGCTTTTCCAACCTACCTCTATGCCACAAGGGCTGTGTAATGCCCCGGCTATATTCCAACAAACCATGGACACTATTATCATTGACCTGAGATGTTGCGCATACTCGCATATTTTGACATTATCAATGTATTTTTGCGTACATTATCTAAGCACCTTACCCATCTATAGGAAGTCTTCCACCAGCTTGCGGAGGCGAACATCAAAATAAAGCCCCATAAATGCCACTTCTTTAAAGACCAACTGGAGTACCTTGGGTTTGTGGTAGATGCAACCAGGCTGAAGCCCCACCAGCCAATTTTGATGGCTATCTGAAAGATGACAATGCCAACTAGTAAGTGGAATATACAAGTCTTTTTAGGGATGGTCAGCTACTACCACCGCTTTGTACCTAATTTTAGCTGTATTGGAGGTGAACTGTTTGAGCTATTAAAGAAGCTTGTTGTGTTTGAATGGATGGAACGTCGATAATGCTCCTTTTATACAATTTAGATGGCGCTGAGCAGTGCACCGGTACTGTGCTATCCCATTTTTGATATTGAGGTTATCATCCAGATGGGTGTTCCCTTTCCGCTGTTGGGACGGTCCTATCCCAAAAAGATGAAGATAGGGGAGAGCACCCCATTGCATACTGCAGTCAGAGCCTGAAATTCCATGAGCGTAATTATACTGTGACTGAGCGGGAGTGCTTAGCGGTGATCTACACATACAAGAAATTTAGAGTGTACCTGCATGGAGTGAAGTTAAATGTCATAACGGATAACGCTTTGTTACGCTGTTTGCAGAATCTCAAGGAGCCTGAAGAGCGTCTAGTTTGATGGGTTCTCAAAAGAGGCTTATAATTTCGTAATCCTTCACTGTCCTGGAGCCAAACACCAGAATGCAGACTGCTTATCAAGATTGCCCATGATTTCAGTTACAGCGGATCTTAGTGACATAATGTACATTTATATGCTCAGCGGAAAGCATGACAATGACCGCTTTTGACATCAAGGTATTAGATGGGATAAAGGCCAATATATTTCAGAAAAACGGCGAGTTGTACAAGCGGATGGGAGACAATATGGTGAGTATCCTAAGGCCTTCCTATGACAAAACATTATCATGAGCGCACACAGAGCAGTTGGACATGGTGTAGTACATAAGACCCTGAAATTGTTGCGACCTTGTTACTACTGGGAAAGCTGCAATTTGAAATGCTCAAAACCATATCCTGCTAAAATCAGTGCCAAGTGGAAAAGTTGTTCCACCAGAAGATTCCCTAATGGGTAGTGAAACCACCTTTTTCTTGGAATACTGTTTCCCTGGATGTTGTTTGCTCTCTGCCAACGGAAGCTAACTGGTCTAAATACATTCTGGTGGCGATTGACTACTTTAATAGGTGGGTTAAAGCACGGGCAATATGCAACCTGGGGGCGTTCACAGTGGCTAAGATTGTGATGGAATTTATCATTCAGCAACACGGATATCCTCAGTTCATCCTTACTGACAATGTAACCAACTTCACCACTCAATTTTGCCCAAGCTCAACGAATTGATGGCCATCCGCGGAGTTCTAATGACCACATATCACCCCAAGTCTAATGGTATGATCAAGCTAGTGAATGGAACTTTGGTGAACATACTTTGGAAGTTGGTAATGGATCAGCCTTAAATTGGAGCTCTCTCCTTTTCACCACTGTTTTTGCTTATAACATCAGCTACCATTCTGCCATTGGGAAAGCCCCTTTCAACTACTATATGGATGACACCCTGCTCTTCTAGCGCTGCTCTATGCTTGTGTAGAAAACCGGCAGACTGGAACCCCATAGTTATTTAACTAAACTAGCTGACACGTTAATCAAGCTGCAAACTGAAGCATACTCATCCAGCTTGCCAAAAAGTCAAAGAATCAGGCTGCTGATCAGGTATGACATAGTGGGCTGGCCCAGTTCAAAGATGGAGACAAGGTTCTATTCCATAATCAACATGAGTTCAGGTGAAAACACAAACTGGCCAGTATCTGGATTGATCCATTTGAAGTTATTGAGTCAACAGGTGTCGTTGCTTATACTATCAAGGCTCCCACTAGCAGTTAGATTATCAACTGAGTGCACACAAAGTTCCTTAGAGTCTATAAGCAATAGGAGACTTATTGTCCAGTTAAGGGGGGTAATGTCGAGATTCTAATATAATTGGATGATAAGCCCTAAATCGTTACAGAGGAATGGGTAGAATCTGCCAATCATGATTCCAAGTATGATTATTAGAGTGCCTTAGGATGAGGCGATATTGGGTTGGGAAGGATAATAGTGAATCACCTCCAAATTAGGCAATAAGGTGATTTTGACTAATGAAAAATATTGAGATGTTAACGTATGATGAATAATGAGTGGATCGCCTCAAACTGAGGCATTTATGAATTAAATAAATGGTTAACACTGCCGGAACCAATA